>KI628700.1:0-82769 GCA_000503235.1 Sclerotinia borealis F-4128 | reverse complement strand
GAGCCGTCATATCATACTACATATGTAGTATGAGCCAGTGGGCGGAAGAGAGCCGTCTGTTCCATCACAAAATGGCATAGGTTATAATAATATTTTCTACTTTTGTTATTTTTGCTAAGGGTTTTGAAGGTATCGAAGTTCATTGGGTTGTTAACTGGAGGGGTAGAGATCGTGGTAATACAAGGCTAGGGAGTAATATAGAAGGTATTATAAAGAGTAAAGTAAAGATTATTCGAATTGGAATTAGGATTATATAAATTTTCCTGAAGATTCTGATCCTAGAGCAAAAAACTTATTTTTCTATTCAAAAAGATTATTTTTTATACAAAATATAATATCCAGTATTAATAAGTTTTTTAATCCCAAAGTGATTTTCCCCTTCAAAAATATCATTATTATTATATCTAATAATTTTATTATAAAACCAAGCTTCTTCAAAGTTATAAAAAACAAAACAAAGGACTGTTTTTTTTATTATAATTAATTTTTTAAATTTTATTATAGTATCTCGTTTTAAATTAATCAAAATGTAGAGTTTATTAAGTCTTTTTAAGAAAAAATTTGCAATAAAATAGAGAGAAATATTATTTAATATTGTAAGGATATTTTCGAGTTTTTTTTATTATATTATATTATCAAATAATATAATTATATAAACAAGTTTTTTTTTCCTATATTAAAGCAAATTATATTATATTCTCAGCAAAGTTAAAAACTAAGTTTTCAAGAGAGATATTTCTTTTATTATATAAGTAGATTTGATTTTTTATCTTTGAAAAATTTAACGTTTTTTATTATTAATTAGATATAAAAAGGATTTGAAAAAGATTTTGATTAAAGATCTTGGCAGTAAAGTTGTATACTTCTTGAAGTTGATATTGTTAAATAAGGAGATTATTGCGAATTTGATTGAATTGTTCTTTGATAACTGATTGGATTATATCTTCAATTAACTAGGTTGTATATTCAATATAGTGTTTTTCAATAATAGTTTTAAATATAGCAAATAGATTTCGAAGAAAGTGTTAAGTAGTAGAGTTGGTGTTTTTTTATACTGAATAAATTAATTAATAGAATTAGATCTTAAAGAGAGATACTGGAAGTAAAAATATTAGTGATATAGGGTTGGTTTTGGAATATTTGATGAATATATATAATCAAGGTTTTATATATCTTGGTTTCAGAAGCAGGTATATTGGTATTAATAATAGATATACCAGGGTTGATATCACTGGGTGTAGCTGATAAATTTGTGAAATCGGTTATTGTAATAGTACAAATTGAAGTTGGAATCAAAGTTATTAAATTAAAGTTGCTGTATACAAGTAGGTATAATCAAAGCCGGACTGTTATCGATAACAGGGTCTTTTGAAGGGTCGAATATACTATCACAGGGCTGATATGGGTATTAGGTAAGATGTATAATATTTGACAAAGAGAGAAGGAGGTGCGCGGAGCGACAACGGCTATATGGTGGGTGGATGCCTAAGGCATCCATCCGAGCTAGCTAGGAACGGATAATGAACCCGTGACAATAATTGATAACAATAAACTTCGAATCTTATAAATTTCTGGGATAAACTAGATAGTGGATATATTAACAAAGGTTTTGTTTATATCGAAATTCGAGTAATATTTAAAAAGTTTAGAATTAGTTATTTAAGATTAATTTAAATAAAATAACTCTGATTATTTAATAAAGTTATAAATATTACTTATAAACTACTTTTTTCAGAATAGAATATCAAAAGAGTATCTTTAGCTAAAGAAATAATAAATTTCGAAGGAATTAGAGCATTTTTGTATTATAATATACTTATTATAGAATAATCGAATTTTATAGGAGATTAGATATTATAGTACTATTTGCTATTATAAGAGTTAATAAGACTCTAGAGTTTAGTCAAGAATAGGATTCAGGTATATAGTCTGGTAGTATTTTGTGATTAGTTATTCTAATTAATAGAAGGATATTGGAAATACAATATAGAGTCATATAAGATTATATAATATAGTTTATATGATATTGTTTATATATATATGCCTTATATACTTATATATATATCCAATACCACTAGAATACCTCTAAGGATATACATATACAATATTACTACTATTATATCTATTATAATCTTAGTGATATTCCAACAAATATAACTCTTTAACGAAATTTACTACTCGAGTATAATAATAATATATAAATACATATTTGAATATGTAACGAAATAGATGGCTCTCTTCCATCCACTAGCTCATATATCTTATATAATATAATAAGATAATTCTTTTAAATCTTTTTTTTTAGATTAAAACTTTAGTTTTATAGCTTTAAATCTAGATATTATACAATATTTGTTTCTATAATAATGATTCTCAAATATTTATAAGAAGTAATAATATAAATAACAAAATCTATAATAACAAAATAAAATTTACTATATAAGTTGATTAGTACTATGATTATATAAAAATTGCTCTTGGGCCTGAGTACTAGTAATGGGGTTCTTTGATAATCACTGCAAGCTAAATTTTGCCCCTCTTCACCGCCGTTGCTGAGCAATGCTTCTACTCAAGTTACTTTTGATGATTATATACTGTGAACTTCATAACATTTTCAGTCTTCCTCCCATCTTCAAGCCAACATTGTAATTTCGACTTTTGCTAAACATGGCAACCCGATCTCTCACACGCAGATGTGGGCTTACCTCTACCACTCCACCCACATCAGTCGTTCAAGGATATATAAAGACCGCCACAACAGTTCGAATGCATCACCAAAACACCCCGCGTCCAATATTCGACTTTCTGGTTCCACGTTTCGGTGCTCCCATCCAGTCGGCATTTGTTTTCGAGCGAAAGAGGATATTAAGAACTCCTGCCAGGAATTTCTCGAGTACTAGGGTACGAAAGGCTACTGTCACCACATTCAATCCACAGAAGAATGATGATGGCACAGAGCAGAAGATTGAAATCACCCAGCGTGCTGCAAATGTAAATATCACTGCCTTTCTCTTTCATTGTGTCCTTAACTACGCATTGAATCACATGCTAATGAACTACTCACAGCGATTACAACAACTCCGCAAAAAAGAAAATAACCCTAATCTCGCGCTCCGAATCGAAGTTCAATCGGGGGGCTGCCATGGGTTCCAATATGTGATGTCTTTATGCGATCTCCCGGCCAATATCTCCCGAGATCTTTTCACGGCAAATACTGTCCGGAATGAATCCTCTCCCGCTCTCAATACTTCATCCGCAGATTCAAATACCGTCCCTGACTCCCCTCCACCCTCGAATCCAAACACCTCAGCCACAATGGACCTTCGCGAAGACGACACAGTATTCAGTTACATTAGTGACCACTCCCACGCCAATGTCGTTATGGATAATTTCAGTCTCGATGCTTTGAAGGGCAGCAGAATAGATTATGAAGTCAAGTTAATTGGTGCCGAATTTAAGATCATTGACAATCCGGCTGCGACTAGCAGTTGTGGTTGTGGAACGAGCTTTGACATTAAGTTTTGAATTTTAAGGGAGACGACGAGTGTATTATATATTGCCGGATATGATCTACAAAGTTCTGGGACATGATATACCATTCAAATTTTGAAATCGCGATAAAGGCATGGATGGTATATTACTATATGTAGTGCAAATCAGCAATCAGGGTGAACAAGGACAGAAGGGTTTATGAAAAAAATCCTGAATAGATGTATGTGTATGATCATAAGCATGGCATTGTGTGTGCTTCTACTATAATCCGCTTTCTCGTCGTTTGAAAGCGCATCTATTGGGACGCCAAATTGTATCCCACAGTACCACAAGGAGGACTAGAACATTGGTCTGCCCAAGAGGTTAAAGAGTCCGGGAAGTATCAGAAGAGGAAGATCTCCAAAGTTCAGCTCACGAGCGGATTTGAGCTAAGCAATGGTGTTGAAGTGGTGAAGTTTACAGTGGTAGTGACAAGGTACACAAGAAAAGTAATGGCACAGACGGAACAATGAGAAGATGTGAGTGATGAGTTGTGTAGCAGTAAAATCAAAATTGGTATCAATTATTTCATAGAAGTGTATTATTCTTTTGGGATCTTATACGCCATACATGCCAGCAAACGTTAAGCCAAAGAAAATACCCCCATTCCCGTCCCAAACTTTAGTTCATTTGTCTAACCAAAGCGTTAATCTTCTCCTCACGGTTACCGAGATCACCACCAAGAACGTAGTGGTTGAACTTTCTTGGGCGGAAACCACCAGTTGGGTTGCTGAGCTTGAATGGCCAGAGGAAGTTGGCGGCTTGCTTGAAGTTGGGGCCGACAGTGAAGATCTCGTGGATCAAATCCTCCATACAGACGATACCGTACTTGCCGAGGTTGGTCTCAATGATAGAGTTGTCGGTAAGAGCAATACGTTGCTTGTCGACCTTACCGTAACCACGCTTGTAGACGAGCTCACGGACGGTCTTAAGGTTGGGGTAACCATAGGCGATCCATGGCTCGACAACCTTAAGCATCTCGAGGGTAGCCTTGGTCATGCGGACAAAGACACCGTTGTTGATTTGAAGAAGACGGAGGAGCTGGAGGATCTTGCGAGGCTTTGGTGCAATCTTGTTGATACCCTTAATACGGATAACGAAGACCAACTTGGGCTCGGCTGGGATGTAGAAAGAACCAGAGAGCTTGGCGACACGAGCAAGACGGATCTTCTCACGCTCTTCATCGCGGTACTCCTTAACGTACTTCTCGGCACGCTTGAAGATGACACCACGCTTCTCCTTGTTGGCCTATTTGACGAAAACAATTAGCCTGGAGATCAAATAAAGAAATGGATACCAATGGCATGTGTTTAACTTTTATCAGACCCGAAAGATGGTTAATTTGGACAACATTGACGCAAGTCTAGTCGCAAACATGGTTGTTTATGCATCATATAAAGTAACACAAGCCATATAGTGGGAGCATTGTTTTTGAACATACCTTCTTGGCTTTCTCGGTCTCTGCAGCTCGTGCCTCTCTCTCCTTGGCTTGACTCTTACGCTTCTTCAAGAGAGTCTCAGGGATGAGAACCTGCTGAGCGGTTGGGGTAGTTCTACATCATCTATTAGTCTTATATCCCGCATACGTATGTATGGAGAAGAGCGCCGAGAGGGAATTGCAGCTATAGCGCAGCATTCTCGCAAAAGGCAAACTCGACTGTAATTGTTTTAATCGGTGAAAATTGAATCTGTCTTGAGAAACCCCTCTTCCTACGAAGGTAGAGTCGCAGATTCTAGATAACAATTATTCTCATCCGACAAGACCTTGGAAAGATCCAAGAGATATGCACAGCAGTATTGAATGTTTTCATGGTCCTTGGGGGGCACCACTACATTTACATCCATGTGCGCCAATTGTTTTAGAGGAGAAGATTTTCATCTTCAACCTCAAGACCCCATACTACATCTCTCGCAGTGCAAGCCAACAGACCTGCATCAGCGAGGGAGAAGTTTAGGACAGTTCGAGCTGAAAACCATTTCAGGCTTCAGCTTTCGAGAGGAACGCGACCATATCTGAATCCAACACAATCGATTGACTCTTCGAAGGAGTATGGGAAGGTTCTTACGTGGCAGACATCGTGGCGGATTGGCGAATTTGAGGTTGTCGTGTCGAACAGAATCAATCTGAGAACGAGGAGAATTTATCGCTGAAGATGGTGTGAAAAATTATCTCGCTTAATATTGCGCTAATAAAGCTAGCCCCGGCTCATAAAATTGTGCTGTCGCCGATATCACGTGCACAAATAGCATGAAAGAGAGCTTCGAATCGAAACGAACTCAATTCCCCAACTTGTTTTCTACATTTCTTTGAAATCCGTTTGGAGAATGTCTCAATTTGGTCATTGAGGTTTGATTCTTCTAGTTTTTTTTTATTTCATGTTGGTCTCAATAGGTAATTCATACTAGTAGCCATCGTGAGAACTCGGTGTCCGACAATGTCCATAATTTATGCCATAGGCTCAAATGGCTCAGGGCAACTCGGAATCGGCCATAAAGAAGATGTATCAGTCCCCAAGCCAGTTCTTTTCAATGAAGACATTCCCGTTGGAGTCCAGCAAATCAGAGCCGGAGGTAACCATACCCTTATACTATCAACAACAGGTGAACTATACTGTTCAGGCGATTCATCCTACGGAGCTTGTGGGCTCACTCCCGGTTCGCATCCTACTGAAGCGAAATTTCGACGTGTGAAGCTTTCGGATGATTTTCCAATCAATGAAGCACCAGTAGTATTCTGTGCAGCAACTTGGGAAGCATCCATCATTGTCCAGCAAGATGAAGATGGCCATGCAACGAAGGTGTATTGCTTCGGGACAGGAAATAAAGGGGAATTAGGTTTGGGGGAGTTTTTATTTCGATCATCCAAACCTCAAATGATTGAAAACTTCCCACCCGCTGGTCTGAAAGTTGTTGATCTTGCCACATCCGTCAGTCATGCGGTGGTCGTCTTGAGCAACGGCGACGTTTATGGTTGGGGAAGTGGGAGAAAAGGTCAACTTGGTCAACCTGAAGGTATAATTTATTCTCCTCGTAAGATTGAAGGTCTGGAGTTCAAAGCTGTCAGAGCCATTTGCGGAAGGGAGTTCACATGTATTTTGGCGGAGTCCTCGAGTAGTCAACATAAAATTTTAGGGTCCAACAAGTGGAACATTAGATCTGCCGCACCGGAGAAATTATCAAGTTGGACCGACGTTGGTAGTACCTGGGGAAGTATTCTACTATTACAGAACAATGAAGCTCTCACGTCTTGGGGAAGAGACGATCATGGACAATTGGCTCCATCGCAACTACCACCCGTGCGTCAAATTGCTATTGGCAGTGAGCATGGTCTGGCACTCACCACAAAAGGCGAAGTCTGTGCATGGGGGTGGGGTGAGCACGGGAATTGTGGACCAAAAACCAAAGATGGAAATGTAAAAGGCACATGGAATGTGGTGGCATCTTCTGGCTACTTACCACCAGGAGCAAAGATCTCATATATCGGTGCTGGGTGTGCTACCAGCTGGATCTGTCTTAGCTAGCCGAGCCAAGATGAGCAAATCAATATTCTCACAAGCTGCATGCTGATTCTTCTTGAGTTATTTACCTCGACACTGAAATCTTTATGTACCTCAGCAACCCACTTGAAAGGATACACGTCGTGTCTCTTCGAGTCATACTCAGACTCCACCCGCAGCTTTTGGTACCACATTCCAGTGTCTAGTCCATGTCTTAGATCAAGCCAAGGCATCACTCGTCCAACAAGCCATGAACCTAGTACGATTGATTAATAGATTCCCTGAGTATCAGACTTTGCAACTCACTTGTGATAATCGCTGAGTTGGTGCTACACGTTGTGTAGGTACGGTCAAGTATCTTTGGTTGGGTATTTCAGGGTCTAGATGACTCTTATTTTGAGTCTCTTGTAATCGGCGACTTGGATCACTAGCTGAAGATTCCTGTAAAGAGTTAGAAACAGCCTTCGAGCAGATGTTTATCAAACCTACGTCTACACCTGCATCCCATAATAACATCTCATTGTCCTCATCCTCGTAATCGACCGGGTCCCACCTGCGATCGTCATCGTTCGCTGGCAAGAAAAGCGCTTGTGATTGAATGCTAGGCTCTGGTGGTGGTGGGGATGGCCTAGAAATCTTTCTCCTTGTGTTTTCTCGAGCTAGGCTTGGAGCTGGACCGGTTGGCGGAGCCATTTCGGAGCCTGATCTAGTTCTTTTTAAACTCGATGTGGCTTCCAAGGGCTGTCTTACAGCTGGCTTTTTCGAAGCTGTTCGAGTCCCATCTGCTGTTGGTGTTGCCGATGCCGCCCTCGCCTCACCTGTTGTCATAAGGATAAATTCGCATTGCATTCCGCCCTCACTGTACATAAGCTGCATTGGGCTTGAAGGATTTGAGTACACAGCTCTGATATTTGTGTTGGTAATCCCGGCATGAGCAATGATTGATTTGAAATCCTTGACGCTGATAACAATGTGAAGATGCTCTTTGACGGCGAACTCGACGAATTCCGAGGTTTCCACGACTATTGTGGTGCGCAAAGGCTGCTTCAAGACTTCTATAGAAAAATTAGTACTTTGCATGAGCTACGAGCGAGATTGAGATAAGACTTGCCGTTCCCAGACATGATCTTCTCCGTGAAACTGGTAAGACTCACGCGACCATCAATAGAGAAAACATCGAGCTGTTCAGTCCCGGGCCCAAAATGCTCTGCAAACTCGCGCAGCGTTTTAGAAGAGATCGACCAGTTATTGCTTGCTGAATCTTCTGAGAACAGCGCATGCATAGGGGGGACATCTTCAAAATTCAATCGGTAAATTTTTAAGACGCCTAGTTGTGGTGCGGCAGTCAGCAAGAATAGAATCCCTCTTCATTATTCATATTTACCATGTCTGCATAGAATTTTCACAGTAAAACGACTTTTTGTTGCCCTGTCTCCATCTTCAATCGAGACATCACATCTTTCTATGGCGGTGTCTTTTTCCTTAGAAGCATCACCCCCAACACGACCCCTAAAAACAGCCAGTAAGGCCTATTAAATAATTAGCTTACAGTCTCGATATCGTACAGATCCGTAGACACATAAGATTACCTTGTTGTAAATCTTACAGCTAAACTTTTCCGGCGTTTGACGACCATTACGCACTGGCGTATATATGTACTTAGAGAAGAATTTCTTTCCCACTAACGTGAAGGAAGCATAAGCTGACTTTGTAGAGTTGAGTGTTGTCAAGGTGAGCTGTGAACGCTGTTAGTAACCCATATAATCGTTAGGTTTCTTAACTCACCTTGCTGTTAGTAGCTTCGATAGAAACCGTTTCACTAAATTTCCCAAGACAAACGAGTGCGTCATGGAATTTACCCAAAGCGTCCGGAGTAAGTGTGAAAGTCAAGATCGCCATCGTAAATTAAAGGGACACTAGCAACACAGATTCTAATCAGAGTAATAGCCTTTCAAAACCGCGAAAATGTTCATACAATAGTCTTAAGAAAATTATGAGTACGAATTCGTGAACGTCAAATGCAAAATATATCTTCCTGAAAGTTAACATCACGTGCTTTCCGACGCGGTCCTGCCTAATGATGCGCTTTGCCCCGCGCCCCCGCGCCCCCGTGTCTACATTCACAAAGAGAGAGAACATCGAATGAACAATAAATTAATGACATTTCATTACATGCATACCTAGGTAGATATTTTTTTTATATCAATACTGTTGAAGACATCAGCAACAACGCACCCGAAATTAGTACCTTTCAACACAACTATATGATGTCTGCGAAGCTAGAGATCGAAGCAAACTCCAAGGCTACCATCTCTAGTCCAGCGCGCAGATTGATACCTGATGAACGGAAGATTATAATTTTGCCAGGAGATATACTTCTCCAGATATGCGAAGAGTTAGGTAGTCAACTTGAATTTGGAGTTCTTTTCAATTGTGCTATATCCGGCAAGCAATTAGTTGGCTCTGCTCTATTATGGCTATATAGGTAGGAAACTCACCCGGGAATCCATTGCCCATGCTGAATACTTCATTAAACTATGGCAGATCACACAATGAATATTTAAGAATCATTAGTAGCGAAGGCGAAGCTCCTGAGTGGTCGAAGATACAAAGGTGGAATTCTAAATACAACGCGGCTTCGAAGTGGGCATTGTCATGGAAATCTATTGTACGCTCGAGTCTAGGGGCTACCGCCTACCCATACTGTCTATATATACGCTCGCTCGATTTGACCAATCTGTCGAATCTCCTCGAGGATAGTACCTTTCAAATGTCTGCGATGGACAACTTTTTCGCTCATGAAATGGCAAAGTTCTCAAGTGTAGATGGAACACTTAGAAGACGCTCCATGAGAGGACCACAAGTCCGACTCAATACTACAAAGATTCTTGATCTTATAGGGGAATCTATTACAAGATATGTTAGCGAACGTGCGGACGAAAACCAGACAACAGTCACTTTAGAGAATCTCTCTGGGGATATTACATCAATTGCATTACCAACATGGGTGGGACGTTTATCGAGGTTGAAATCTATGACTATTTGGGATGGAAAATCTTTGAACAAAAACGTAGCGACAGTTATATCCAATAAATGCCCCAACTTCGACGAAATACGCATATTCGTCTGTTCAGATGATACGGATCACAATCCGGCCTCGTTCATAAAAGGACTCAGACAAGACAGTCTTCATTCCCTCGAGGTCTTGTCTAATTGTAGAGTTGGTCCAACATTTTTGACTGCCTTGACCCATCATTCTGGATCGCTGAAAAGTTTAAGGCTACAGAGCCTCAATGTGGAAGCCATCAAGAGTCTCAACATCCTTCAAAGTTGCACTTTGCTTGAGACACTTGACCTAGAAGACAGTCAGCATACTGTGGACTTAGAAGCTACAGAAAACGACGTATTCCTTGACATTGTCGAATGGTTAGGACGGTGTGAGAAGCTCCGAGAATTGGTCCTGAATAGAATTGTTTGTGCCCCGGCCGTTCTGAAGCAAGTTTGTTCACGAAACAACATTCGACTACGCAGATTAGTAGTCACCGGCCCCGCTCTCGTCAGTGATACGGACTTTCATAGAGCAATTTCTAATCAGACTGACCTCGAGGTTCTTGAACTCCGGGGTGGCTCGGACGAGGTCTTCAGAGTCAGAGACGATATCGACAACCTCCTCGCATCAATCTGTCAGCTCACTAAGCTCAAGGGACTTACACTTATGGAATCATTCGAGTATTTCAGCAGCAACGAAATCAAACGTCTCGCAAAAAGCCTACCCCTTCTAGAAAAGTTTCACTTTTCAGGCTATGGCATTGGAGATGAAATCTTACCATGTTTATCTAACCTTCATAATCTGCGAGACGTGTCCATCGCTGCAATTTCCAACTTTACCCTTGGTGGCTTGCTGGCCTACGTGTCGACTTTACGCGATTCAAACCAAGGTCTCGTACTTTCAGTCATGAGTCAGAATTCGGACCAGGATCTCGCACCCTTAGAGCAGCAGCTCATTCGAGAAGGTATGATTGCAAAGGTAGATGGCAAGTTCGACTTTGCACTGCTGAGAGAGGTGGCTGAATCGGAGTTTGATTCTGCATCTGATTAGATGTGGAATATGATCATGGGGGGGGGGTGGCTTGGTTTGCTGGGGTGGAATTGGGGTGGAATTCTGACGATACCAAAATGAGAAGTTGGGCTTCTTGAATATCAACAAATTAAGTCAATGAAGATGAACCACTGTGTGAGAAAGGGGTAAAGGTCATTTGATTCGTGGCCGGCCATCATATCTTCTTATAGAGACTGTCTAAATTGAGTGATAGAAACATTCACAAATCATTATCAACAGCAGCTACTGCCTCTGCAAGAATAAATGGATGAAAATAAGGAAGTTTTCAGATGAATAGATCCTAGACGCTTGTTTAAAAAGCGACTAATCCTATGACCGAGCGGAGTGTGCGATTAAATCTTGGAAGAGAGATGCATGGCTACTTTTTCACCTATTGAGCGGCCGACCAGAATGAAAGGCTTATTTGGGGGAAGGAGCTGGAGCATGAGAATAAAGATGTCGGTGCAGAAATCTCGGATGTGGTAGGCATCAGAATCTCGTGGGCCGGTGGGGAACCCAACAGCTAGGCTGGGCAATAATAGTTGGTGGGAAGGACGGTGATGGCAGGAACACAGATGCGCGAGGAAACGCCCCATAAATGTAAAATATTAGGGCTGGTGAGGAGTTTGGTGTACCAGAGGAAAGAATATTGAGATGAGTTGAGCAGTTGAGGAGTTGACTTCGTAGATTTTAAGGTTGCCATTGCAGATACTACTTCTTGTAAATGTTGCAACTGAACTGAAGTCTGAGGTGTATTTCATGTCTGAATTGAGTTGAATATCTGGATTGATCAGCTGATTTGAGTTGAATGCTGGAGCTCTAGCTGATCCCTGTGTGTATTATATATCATTGGAAGCCCGCTCCCCTAAGCCGTCGCTTGTAACCTTTCCGAAAATGGTGATGCTCCGAGGTTCCTTTTCAAAGTCCAGTGGGCTCACATATTTGAAATCTCTTCTTGACATGGTGTAAAGGCAACTAAACATATGCGGGTCGATACTGCAAATAAGCCGCATACCCCATGCTTACCTCTTACACATACAGGTCGTGCCGGGATTGGAAAACGGGGCTGGATGTAGCAAAACAACCTACGGATGTACACGATTATGGTCGATGGTAGCACGGTTCTACACAGATATCTGAGGGGGTTTGCTGCGTCATGTTGAACACAATAATCTGAAGCGATAACTTGAGATCAAGGGTCGCCCCCTTTCTTCGATGATTTTTGTTTCGCAGTTTCCATGTCTTCTACTGATTTTCCCCAGCCCTCCTCAAGATCAGTATCATCCTCAAAACCTTCCTCAAAATCCTCCTCAACATTGTCTTCCCCTGTCTTCGCCGCGTTTTGTTCTGCCAAAAGTCGGTATTTTCTCTTACTCTTCTTTACAGCACTGCACTTCTTCTTCCTTTTCGTTTCCCCTACAACTGCAACCCTACTCTCCTTCCCCTTTTCCAACAACTCAAGCTTTTCCGCCAGCATCTGCCGTCCGATTTTGCGATTCTGCGTACGAGAACGGGTGGCCTGAATCTTGAGGACCATACCTGTTGGAATATGTTTTAACTGAACTGCGGAGGAAGTTTTGTTCTGTGAAGTCATGAGTTGTGGTTCCAGGTTGAGGATTGGGTGAAAGACGAGCTTACGATTTTCTGACCTCCCGGCCCGCTACCATGCAAGAATACCTCTGTAAAATCGGCTTCATTTACGGGCGGTGGACGATCAGGCATCTTTTTCTTCCATAATGGTATTGTGCTGCAGATGCCGCGTTTTCTTATCGAGCCTGAATTTACAGCAATAGCATTTTCAAGGCTAGCGCCTTTGTGGACCATTGAAAGCAATCCTCGTAACATCGTACATCTTGTCAATTTCCTGACTGCCATGAGAATATGAAATGAAATTCGTAGTCGCAAACTATTGTCACCTCATTGGAGGTTGGAACCCGTTCGCATTGATTAGGATAGTGAGTGTGGTTAGATTAGGAAGGGTTTATCATTTATCAACAACCCCCCGGAAATTTGATCTTCAGGTACGTACCCAAACGAAAGCTCCCGTCTCCGACCTCCCCTCCCTCCCCTTCTCATCAATTTCCCTCTTTGTCCATTTTCATATCGCATTTTTTTGTGTATACTTGACCCAATCACTCCGAATTCTCGAGTCCTGGAGAGTACTGCCATTTTTATCACTGAACACGATCGACGAAGCCCGCGGTTGTACCCACGAGAACAGAGGCATTTACGATAAGGGGCAACAATGTCTATGTTCGCATCTACATTTCGTTGGCTACAGAGGAAGAGATATCAATATGAGGTACATGCACTCGTTGAAATCCAAGCAGGATCCATTCTGATATACCTGAGCAGGTCACATTCTCATTATACATGTTGACCCCCACGGAGAAATTTATATTCAGTATGTTTTTTTCAAACTCCCGGCTGGCGACATTATATTTCTCTTCATTGATTGCACCCATTCTCCTCCTTTGCCTGATTTTCATTTAGAAGGCACATGGCTAATACCTTGTTCCGCAGATTCGTTTCTCTTCCTCTTCTTTAGCATGATCATCATTGCCATGACACTTTACCTTCCACAACACATCACATTTCTCACCAATCGTGCCTGGTTTTACTATAACGGCGATGAATCTGCCAAGTATGCTCTTACATCTGCGAGTCCGGTATCAGTAGATGCGATGGTAAAGGAAACACTTGCGCAGGCTGCTGCGGTTAGCGCTGGGAAGGAACTATGATTCAGCACTTTCGCGAATAGTCATAAGTCGAGCATGGAGGGCGTGTATCAACACCCACGTTGGGAGGCGAGGAATCAGGAATCTGGGTGGTGACGACTGGATTAATATAATTTCAAGCAGGAGTTACTGATTACGACGGGATAAAGCAGATGAATATACACCTATGCATTGTTGTAATATTTGTTTATAAGACGGGCATGGAATTTGAATAGATGTTTTGACTTGGGCATTGTTCATGCATATTTTGGTACTGGTAGTCCATGGGGTTGTGTTGTGAAGCAGTGTGCTGCGTTGCTCTTGGGTCGGATCTGCCTAGTATATATTATGTAGCATTTTGTCTGGCAGCCATGAGGTGCTTCACGGTGTTATACATCAACTCTCCAACCCCAAGAAAACCCTTGCCCTCCAAATATCTCAAAATACCCAGTCGATAGTCCTGCCATGATATGGACAATCCGCCGTCGTTTTCAAGCTTCTTCAATGAAATCTGTGTTACCGGTCCGGCGTGTCTTACAACTATTCCATCCTCGGCCTGATCTTCTAATTCCCTCACATATGTGATAGCAACATGGCACAATGCTGGCGAAAACGAAATACTAAATAGGGAATTCAGTGCAAGGGATGTTTCTAGCTTGGAAATATAAGGGCTTAAATTTGCCATGGTCAACTCGGGAAGTAGGCAGCCAAGTGCGTTTACATCTGTTGTGTAAAAGGCCCGTGATCTCCACAAACAATTGCAGATGTCCATCAGAAACCCGTTGAAATGATTGACATATTCTTTGGGATATGACTGATTGCTCGATACAGCCGAACCCGTGCGTGGGGCCATGGCCACTTCGAAAGCTCTTTTATACAGGGCGAGAATGTTGAAGATGCGGGCGATGATCGACAAATTAGAGCTGAAGTAAAGCGTATAAACGAGTTGAGCGGACGGAGTGGCTATCCGAACTTTTGATGTCAGAGTTGGATGAGATATCAGTGATGCGTTTACTTCGTAAAAATCAAGGATCTTTGAGCAAGTGGAAACGCTCGAAGACTGTTGCAGTATTGCAACAGTCAGCTCATTGACGTGACTTATGAGCGCGGCTATATCTGTGCCGTTGTTTGACAGGGTTGAAGTTTGTAAGAGTAGGCCGAGCGTCCATTGGTTGAGCAAGGCTTTGTAGAATTCGAGTAGTGTAAGCTGCGACTCGTGGGTGCCATCTATAACTGCATCTTCAAGTAGGCAAAAGACTGTTTGGTAGAGCTCTGCTGCTTGATTAGTCTTGTACATGTCAAACAGTTGAAAGTATACCATCAAAAGAACCAATAAGTGTATAACTTAACAGCTCCAGAATCAGATCACGGTTTGTTGTACCATTCCAACAAGGTAGCAATGATTTGAAATAGGAAAAGCATGCCGAAGGTAATGCCTATCATTTCTCAGTAAAGCGAACCAGCATATTGGACCTTGACCGACCTTAGTAGATCTAGTATACCGTAGAATAACTTTGAGCATGTCTGATATCTGCGTCTGGGAGGATTGACTATTTTCTAGTTGATCCTCGAAAAAGGCTAGAAGCCAATAATCTATACGTTTTAGCGTAGCCTCAGAGGATCTGAGATGCAGCAGCTTCTGGAGCAAGGGGTCATTAATAGCAGCCACTAGTTGGTTTGGTAGCTCAATCTTCTCCAGGTTCTGGACAAATTCATCCACTTCCTCAACTTCCTCTAATGTAAATGGAGTCTTATAATTGATTAGAAACGCATGATGATCCCAGAAAAACGAGCACTTACATCCTGAGCATACGAAGTATGTACTTCAGGTAGAACCCCATGTTTCCTCTCCTTGACAGACTTTCGTGACACGCGGAAATTTTGAGGCGTAGGGACAAGCTCGTCTTCTATTCTCCTAAGATGATCTTCTTGGATCTCGCCAAGCCTAGCTCGCCATTCACGATTCGGATGCTGAATTTTTTAGTACATGAATCATGAACAAGGAGTTAGTGGAGACTTACCGTGAACACTGAAGCCCTTCCGGAGGTCGCATCACCTACAATAACCTCCGGATAGTAATCTTTATACACCCTCAAAAGTCCTACCAGAACCGGATCATGACCCGCCTTCCTCGTCCATTGCATTCTTGGTGGGAGTTAGCAGAGCTCCTCATATAATCTTGCTCCAACGTACAAGCATTGTATCCTAAATGGTCGAACATGTTTTCGGCGCGTGATGAGGGACAGCACGTGACATAATTGTGACCTGCCAACGTTAGCTGCGAGGCTGAGGCCTTTGGCATGAGTAGGAACTTGAAAGTACCTGAGGGCAATAGTATCGAGTAGATTGAAAAGTACAGCATAGAGTTGTGACAAAACCTTTTGATTCTCCAAAACATCGTAGACTAGGACTATCCATTTGAGCAACGCCGCCTGAGCTGCATAAGAAGGTTTGGCTTGTCCATGACCCAGACTTCCCACTACTTTGATGACGATTGCACCTGTAACCTTGCTGGTCGGATAGAGATGCCTGATCAAACTTCCAATACTCCCTTGATCAAGCTCGTTAGGAAGAGTGATAATGTCAATAAGCTTCTCCAGCGACGCGTTAGATAATCCCTCTTCATATGCTCTTGAGCATAACCTTTCCACGTGTCTTGAAATCTTCACCGATCGTTGTTTTGCAGGAATACGTGAAGCTATACAAATAGTCAGTATTTATTGGTTGTCATAATTTCGATGGTAGAGAGCGGTTGTGGTCGCGTAAAGACGCGTTTATATTCCATTCCCTCACTTACCATTCTCTAAATCATCGAGAATATCATCGACGTTCTGTTCATCCCCAAAAGGACTATCCATAGTCATTCAGTTCTTGAGTTGATCTCTTGTTATTGTGCTGTATTGTAATGGTAGGTATGATTGTTTTGTGGAATTTTGATGTAGTTATTCAGAAGCATAAATGTTACATAGGTATCTTTGATGTTCTTGATATTTGATTGGGGGAATCAAGACAAGACGGCATCATATCATCAACATCATTAAATTATCCACAGTAGCTATCTAGGTACTTCTTAGAGCCCATCAAACTTAAGAACATCTATGGTAAACTCATATTCAATCCTCATTGAAAAGTGAATCAGTCTGTGAAGTTTAGTATTTAATTGGTTAGGGAAAGAATCAAACACAGAATGGCATTCATGTACTCTAAAATACCTAAATAGGTATATATACTTTTCCTTATATGTTAAACTTGACCAAAATATACATATAATATAATATTCTCTTTGGTCTAACCAAGACATTTTGAAATGGATCAATACACTTATAACTCAAACAATGAATTGGATCCAAATACTTAATCCACCGCAAAAACCGAAGACAGCACATCCCTGACGACTCCTTCCGCGTTTACATTCAATGACCGCCCCAACCTCAAAACTGCCACTCGTTCGCATTCTACGCTTCTCTTCCGCATACCTTTGGATAACAACAATCGGAAAGATTCAGCAGATGGATATCCCAGGATGTCTTTTGTGCTATCTCAATGATGCCGTTGACATTGCACTGTCGAGCCTGTGTATCTAGGCAAATCTTATCCCAACCTAGCCATCGCCACAATGTACACGACACCTATTGATAATGGGCGAGACTTCTCTACCATATGATCTTCGGGCTCCAAGTCTCCCACGATATATTGTTGTTATTACCTTGCATCGGATGTGAAGTCACTTCTCTTTGCTGGGTAAGCATACCATGTACTCGGGATGGCTTCGCATGGGTTTGATCAAGAAGAATCCTTCTGCTGCCATGCAAGGGAACGACTTGGCCGGGAAAGCGCGCCATCTGAACATACAAATTGCCAGCGAACGGGCGTGCTCTCTGGCTGTTGATAAATTGCAATCTGCAGCTCCGCCCTGGTCCAGGGGTTGATTGAGAGTCATGTGTTGGCGTTGTACAGAATCGCTCCTCCGGAATGCCCGCAAGAAGCAGTAGACGCAATGCAGATCTCGAGCGAAGCTTCTTCGATGCGCGCATATTACAAAATATAACTTGTGAGCAAATGGTTCCTGGCGTGAACCTGCACTGATGTCTTGTCCCAGACCTCGTTTGTCATTCTTGACTTTTCTGGATGGTACGGCCGGATAGACATCTGAAGTATAGATCAGATCTATTACATTATACATCATGAAGAACCTTGAACTTGTCGGGCTTGGCTTTGTCCCTGCCTGCGGGTGATAGAAAAAGTTCAGATAATCCGGCCAATCGTCACTTTGGGCGAGAATACGCGATCGAATGTTCAATTTCAAATTGGAAACTGGATTTCATTGTTTTAGCAATTTTGATGTATACTATTCCAATGCTCATGTTCCAGCCGCACGCCGAAATGGCAATGTCTGCTTGTATGAAATCGGCTGGCTTTTCTGGACTTTTGCTGACTTACCAGGTGATTTACCCTATTTAACATGCACGATGCAGGCATACAAGCCCTCATCACGCACTATCTGTTAATCCATTACTAAGGCTCCATGGCGCATATTTTATACCTATGGAACCTTATACGAAAACAACTCAATATTCTTCGGCATCTCAACCTTTGAGAGAGGTTTGGTCTCAATTAAAGGAGAAGAATTTTGCAATTCCTCAATAGACTCGGATTGTTAAAGTATTTAATAGAATCCTAGGGGGGCGGGGGGGGAGGAGGGGTGAATACTTATTGCTCTGCCGCAGTGGTTGTGCGTTCCTCAAAACTCTGGGTGCGGCTGCTGCTTTCGTTGCCTCTTCTTGTGCGATACAAAAGGGTAAACCTTGCTAGTTGTTCCAAAGCTTCTATAGTATTAACAGGAGTACTGGTTTGATACCTCATTGGGAATTAAAAGTCCCATTTTGGCGCTCCAATGAAGCAACCTATCATAGTGTGGTTCAACTCTTCAGCCCAGCGCAGATTATCAACTGCAAACCCGTATCTGGACTGGTGCGTTGCCGCCGCCCCTTGCAAAAAAAAAGTATGTGTGGGTTGCACGATTGCACATACATTTAATCATCCTATGACATTCTTCCTACCCTCGATCGACTCCTCCAACAGGGTAAAAATTCACACGCTTTCAGAAGCCTTTGGCAGCAATCTAATTCGACCGGAGCAAATAGAACAGTGTTACAGTTGTATTTATGTAAAAGTGGAAAACGGTGCTTGAGCTTTAAACATAAGCGAAAATCGAGGGATGTCAAGCAAGCCACGGAACTTATAGACTGAGCAACCATGCTGTCGGTACAATCTTTTAGACGGCCTCTTCTCTAGTCTTTGACCGTTACAATCTTGGGAATTTTGAGGTAGTTTTGACACGCCAACAAAAGATTAGAATGTTGATTCAGAACAGTTCTCAGTTATGTCCTCCCATGCGGCATCAGGAAATAACAACTACGAGGATCCAATGTATACATCCTCATTTAGTTACAATGAATTCTCTGACTGTACTTAGGAATGTTGACGAAGAATCCGTTTCTACCTCATCGGATATATCAGAAGAACAGTTAAATGAAGGGGATGTCTCGGCTACAATATTGAGAGACTCGGCGGATTCTTTGACAAGATTTCGATCGCTCCGTGAATCAGATGTCCTCGTACTTCTTACTCCGGTGGTCACACCGGTCAGTCAAGAAGTCACAGATACTAGCGATCCTTTCGAGTGCCTCGGTCGCTCTTTGGCTAAGAGACACAAAAAAGTCAGGCATATTCCCTATACACAAAGGTAAGTGATACATCTCACTTGCCGAGGCTGAAACTCATTGACACAGGAATGGCATTACTTCTACTCATCTGGGTTTCATAAAGAGAAGCCATGTAATTATCCTTTGTTTCGTGGATCGACCCGGGCATCAGCTTCAGCTCGAATTTGCAGAAATTCTCTTTGCCGTCAGTGACCACAAGCCCTGGTATGCTCAATCTATTCATTTATGTTGCAGTCCTTAATGCCCAGTTTTGCCCGGATATTTGCTCTTCTGCGTTTTCTCTATTTGTCCATACAGCTTTATTCTCTCATTTACCTCGGAAAGAGTTTCTTGATAAAATATGGAATTACTGACATCCA
The DNA here is from genome assembly GCA_000503235.1 of Sclerotinia borealis F-4128. NCBI lineage: Eukaryota > Fungi > Ascomycota > Leotiomycetes > Helotiales > Sclerotiniaceae > Sclerotinia > Sclerotinia borealis. The sequence continues at coordinate 62,840 of KI628700.1, read as the reverse complement.
AACGTTACAGTCTCATTATGATATGCGGTGATCAGACAATTATGCAAGATTCGATCCCCTTCCCCACAGTCATCCTAACTTCCGGATACACCGCAGAAGAGATGGAAGCCGCAGCTGCAGTGATCTTCGGAGAGCGTCAACCCAATCCTAAAGTAGGACTAACTAGTTCGGCACCCGGCAGGACGGAGCCGATACGACCTAAACTTTGGGCTGTTGACGAATGGGATGAAACCAAGGACGTATCGAGTTTTCTCAAACTGTGGACTGATAACTTTGACGTCCGGTTTTCCATCGACCTTGAGGCTTTCGCGTCTCTTCTTCGCCGCATAGGTTACGCAAAACATTATGTGGTTCGTGATCCCAGAGGTGGCGAAGTCCTAGGCTTTTGTGCTACATACCTTTCATACGTTGATCAAGAAGGCGAGAGACTTATTGCATCATTGGCAATACTTGTGGTTGAAAAGACATCTCGACGGCAAGGAATCGGTCTTAGTCTCCATAATCATGCTATGAGACAATTTAGAAGCACACGAGGGGTTATCCGTCTTCAACTGGGGAGTACTTTTCCGAGACTCTTGTATGGCCCACTTCGTTCTCCTTCTCCGGATTTGACTGAGAATGACGAGTGGTTTCGCAGAAGGGGCTGGACACTCAACAAGGAGTCACAAGGACAGGGCCAATCTGTGTATGATTTGATTCTGGATTTTACAAAATGGACTTATCGGCCGAGTCAACAGCAAGAAGGCTTTAAGTATCGACAGAGTGTACAAGAAGATATGGACAAAGTTCTTCGTTTGGTTGAAGACGCATCTATCAAACAAGGCAATATGGGATGGTTCGATCAATACTTTGCTCTGAGTAACGGGCCCAACGTGAAGGACATTGTATTATGTCTGGAGGGAGATCAAATTATTGCAATGGCGCTCACATACACTCCATCTTGTGGCAGCTCAATATCTTCTAATTTGCCGTGGGCAGGGCGGATTGGCCATGATGTTGGTGGAGTTACATGTTTATGTGTTTCTCGTGGGTAGTCCAAGCTGCTTCATTGCGACAATTCTCTCGATACTAATGAACTTCAAAGCACAAATAAAAGAGCCAATAGGTCCTGAACTACTGAATGCTTGTGTTCAAAAATTATACCAGCAAGGGATGAGGAGAATGTTTTTCGATGGCGTAGCAAATGGCGTGGATGAACTAAAACAACTAGGTGAGCCCCATTTTAGTCTACGTAGCTGAAAATTGACTGATCTTTCAGGGTTTGAGGAGTGGGCAAACTACCGCGATGTTTGGAAGGACACTTAGGTAATGATCTCTGTTACAAGACATGGCATTTTCGATTTCACTTCATTTGTTAGCGCTAACTGTTCACAGAGGCTGCCACCTGGAAAGGGTATTTTCCACAATGAGGACCTTGCGGATTGTATGATACAACTGAGGATTTGAAAAATATCAGGCCAAAATATATCAAGAATAGCATGGCCCGTATGCAGCTCCATGTTACAGTACGCATAATCCATAACATCATATATCCGATACATTAGGCATGAAGAATGCTACTAGCATGGACCTGCATTTGAAGCGGACTACTGGGTGATGGGCGAGGGTTCGGATAAACTACAGTATCCAGGAACCGTTTATTTTAACGATCAAAGCGAATTTATTACTGCGGATAAGAATCTATCCATACATACTACAACGGAGGCAGGACAACAACATGATAGAAAGCAGAACAATGCTTATATGTTAACTAATCAAGAAGCTCTAAGTTTCTGATCCTCAAAGATACTCTATGCACTTGATATTCTAATAGTCACTCAATCAAATCCCACATTAGTCATGGTGGATTGGTGGGTTTACAACTCGGTCCCAGCACTTGTTGTAACATGGTCAAAGTTGTAACCAGAATCTCCTCACGGAGTCTTAGACAAAATACAGGTCACGCAGCATCAGTGCTTGTAATCTTCGATCTAAAGTTGAGACCACATGAACGAGGTCATCTCAATGTCGTACAAGAACCCGGAACCCAACAGTGTGACGGTGTCACGACGCCATGTCTGCGTGATACTCCCGCTATAGCAGCTGTGGTATATATATCAAACGCCCTGTACCACCTGCCGAGCCACGTCCGACACAAGAATACTCACTTGTACAATTAGCAAACGCGCATCTGTTGGACTAGTTCCGCTGTATCTACTGCTGCCTGACGGCTACGAGATCCCAACATAGAGCCTTCTGGATTTGAACAGCTGCATTAAATGCGGCGTAAATTCTCTTGACCGACATTATACGGTCTCAGCTTCTCTTCTAGATCTCGGATGTGGCGTATACTTCTGGCACTTGTGACAATTCGCTGTGCCTGCCGAGCATAAGAAAAACGATACATGATTGCATGCCGGGTAGCGTGAGTAGATATTCCGGCTTGCCACATACACGCAATGAACTCTGCGCCATCGAAATAAACCTTACGCCGCGAAACGTCAATTCAGGCTTTTAGCCCGACGTCGCTAACATTTCTTCGGTGCTGTCTGTGAATGTTTGCATGCACTATTTTCATGCGTCGTTGGAATAGCTTTTCGTGGCAGTGGATCACATTTCGAGAAAAATCTTCGTGTCAGCTCTCACTTGCCGGCCACTCACGACAATCCCTCGGTGGGGCTGTCGCAGGGGCATATTTTATTTTGGCCCCCCCCCCCCATGTCATTAGACACAACGCTACTGTACTGTACAACAAGCATGAGTTGTGGTTCGTTTTTCGCTCTTTTCAGGGATTTAAGCTGCAAGTTGCAAAAGTGATGATCTACTAAGGGGGCCCAAGTTGAAGTGTAGAAGTGTAGAAGACTTCGAGAAGGTCTGAAATTTGTTAAGAGCTCTCAGGCATGAGCAGTGGGGTGTGTACGATCTCTCTACAATTTGAAGTCAAATTTTTTGGAGACCCTTAATACATCAATCATCATAGCCAGTCTAGATGACAATATGACTGTCTCAGTGATTCCAAATTAGATGTTTGTGAGTTCTTGTCATTGAAATATATATATATGATCACGAGAAAATAAGAGCAAGATAGGAACCTCATGCCATCTGAAAAAGATAGAGCAGATTTCGTCGGCTAAATATCCAAGCAACACACTCATTCGGATTCTATATTATCGCAAAATTGGCCTTCTCTGACACAACACAGTTTAAAGGCGGCAGATGGAATATTAATCGCTTTAATTTGACTCTGACTTTGACTCCCGTCCTCCTTAAAGTTCTCGCTTGTTTAGTGCCCGTTCCACGGTACGGACCGTTAGTCTGTGCGGGTGACAATAGTCTCTGTCCTTGTATTGGAACACGGACCACTCTCTGTATATTTCTTCAATTTCTCTTCATTACCCTTTATGTTTCTCAAGTTATATTAACTCGTGCTCTCAGTTGTCAGTTCGAATCACTTCCAAAAATTCAAAAGCCTTCCCTCTTCTGATCTCACTTACACTCAGTACCACTGTATCGGGTTCTCTCTTCTCATTTGATTCTTTTCCGGTTGCCCAAATCCACACTATAGTAATGTGCCAGTTCTCCGTGAATCCATTCCTGCCCTTGTCAAATCTCCATAATACTTCATCACCACTCACAATTCCCCGCTTCAATGTAATATTCTTCCTTGCTGGCCCGCCAAAGCATCCTGCATCTAACTTCCTCCTAAAGTGTCACTCCGTTTTCATTGGATTACCCAATCATCTTAATCATATTCTGGATAGGTATGAAGAGAAATCATTCATCTCTTTCATAGTGCCCACTTTCAGTCACAATTTAGCACCACGAGTAGCTAGCCCACCCATTTCAACAATAGAATGGTATTAAAATATAGTTTATAGATGGCTTTCCACATTAGCCATATTCTATGTCTCACAGGTATCTGTCAAGTTCTTCTTGTATATTGATTGAGTTCATATTAAGGTGCCGTTCGGTGTCCAGCTCAAATGTTATTATAAATCCTTTTATAAATCAAGAGATCTGTAAATTTGTATCCACCTTCAAAGTCACTATTTAGTATTCAGTTGATAGAATATAATCCTATTTAAGTATTAACTTCGTAAGTAGGCTAGACAAGTAAATTATTTTCAAATTCTATAATCAAGAATTAACTTAAAGCTTACGAAGATATAGTTTAAAGAGTTGTTTTATCTATATAGGAACTTATAATATAGCTAGCTGATTTTTGGATTTTTGTAAATTTATCAAAATAAAGGATTTGAAAGAGTCTCAACTTCACTTAATTATAGTTTCATTAATAATGATAATGAATTAATTTTTGAGAATTTGGTGATAGATAATTATGATTATTAGTTTTCAATATATCATATATATTAATCAATTAACCAAAGATTCAAAACTAAAATGTTTTCAAACCCTTTGTTTTTGATAATTAAACGAATAATTTCACTTTTGTGATTATTCGAAAGAATATTATTCCAATATATATTATTTAATAGCATTTTCCAGGAATCTTATTCAAATCTTGTATAAAATTTGAATATTGAAGAGACACTCTTTTGTGAGCTAATGAATGATTTGGCGAGCTTGCTCGCTTGTTTTTGATCAGGTTACCCAATTCGTGAAACGGACATTCCGAATGATCCGAATAACTGCACTGCAGATTCGATGCTGATCTCTATTTCGGATGTACTAGGGGATTCCAATGTTTGATATAGATTAGATATTTCAAATATGAGCCACTCCCTAATGATTCACCATCCTGCAAATCTAAACTGAGCTCAAGCCCGGTCGAATTAGCGGGGCTCTTATTACCATCTCAAAGCTCAAACTACTCCTCTTGATCAAGTTTCAGGTCTCTCACCAGTGTGTAGATCGAATATGAGTGCTTGTATTCTCGGGATGTATGGTTGCGGTACTGCCGAAATGAAGATTTTCGTTTGCTCCACTATTTTGCCATTCTATCCGCATCGTCGGTTGTGACGTAAACTGGATTGATTATTGTTTTGTTCATTGTGGTAGTATAATTACTTCACCCATAACAGTCTCGACAGAGGCACGCCAATTTGGCTATACCATTAGTGGAACAAATCCGTTAGAATGTTTAGTTGTTCATGCTCTCCTACTATAGATTGAGTACTGCGCCTGGCATTCCTTATTGTGTTCGGTATCTTGAATGCTTGGTGGTTTGATTTAAGATTATTGGTGTGTTATTTTGAGATAGAAATGGCTGAGGGTATGGATTGAAAAGAGAACTGGCACTCAGAGGTCACGTTTAGAGGCGATCCAATGTTGGAAGCTAAAACAGATAATGAGAGGGTGAATTCTTAGAGGGGCTGCTGGGTATAATCATTAATGTCCAACAGTTATTTGAACATATACCATGATTGTTTAGTTGAGTGTTATATTGATCAGTTGAGGGAGCTCGGATTGGATTGGTACAATTGGGCAGTATCAAGATTGAGAAAGAAATTGGTAGATAGGCTTTTGTTGCATATCCCTTCAGTTTTTGGGTCAAATAAAGGCGTTGGATATGTAATATTTCCACCTTATGTCTTGAAGACTTCTCCCCTGTAGATTATCTTTGTACTCAGTAATGTCTGATGGGATATTGAAAGGGGTATAAGTATACTCATTTCATCCAGAATGTTCCCCCTGATTCATAGCCCAATTCAATCTACCATGCTAGACTATGGCATTCAATAGCTACCGCAAAGACATGATGTGCGGTTTGTTTGTGCCTGTAATATATCATGTACAATATGCGCTTTTAAACATTGAAGAGTCCCATCTAGTTAGTCGCTTCGTCCGGAGATTCTCATTCTTCAAGATGTATTTCAACATTCAATTCTGACTCTCAAGTTTGTGGCCGGAGTTTCTTGACCATGCTGCTTGTATCATCTATCTCTATAGGTTTCTTTGATTCGGTTGATATTTCCTTCTTTCTGAGTGCATATGAGAGCGCCAGGACTTACTTACTCATGGCATTCGGTAACCTTTAGCTGCGTCTTAAGGGTTTTATCAAGCAGGAGATTTGCGCGGATGGATTCAAGCCCAACGAATGACAACCAAGAAGTGTAGAAACCGAGCTCTTATTCAACATCTGGAACGCCTAGATGATTTTGCCCAATAGATTGAACACCCAATTCTAAACCCAAAGACTTATCCTCATTTCCAAGCCCGTCCTTTCCATTCTATTGGCCTCGAGACCCCCTCAGACTCTACCTCTCAAATACCTTGGTTCTTTCCCATCGAAGACTAACATCATGATATAGATCCATAGTAACTACCTAGACACAACGACAATACCTCTAAGCTCCTTACTTGGCGATACTATATAATTCTAAGTCAACTTACAAATCTCTCACACCATATTCTCTACCACCTATAGAGATATATATCACCTCAACTGATTTCCTCACCTAGGCTCACTATAACTCAATAATTCGAACCCCCTGTTTCTCTTTCTAGTATACCAAGACCCTCTACATTCCTACATCCATCCACTTTCCATATTTTATTTACCTACCTTCAGTATACAACCAAACTCGTATACAACCCTCACAATGCTACACAGTACTCAACTCAAATCCAACTATCATACATCACATCTGTCGCAGCTGTAGAAATATAGGAGAAATAAATAAATCCCTTCTACTCGGGTATTGAGACCAGGGTTGAAAAGGAAAGGAAAGAAAAGAAAAAGATAAGTCTTGTGTCGGAGTTGAAGTTGAGAATGAGATGGTAGGCTGGTGGGCTGGTGGGCTGGGAATAGAAGAATGAAATGGGAGTATATATATACAGGAAAGAGATATATTAATTTGTTGATTTGAAAGAAGGAATTGGGATGTCGAAGGGGAAGTAATGAGTGTATGGTATGCGATAAATAGGCGGTAGATAGTAATTGGATTTGCTAAGGATAAAAATCAGGAATCTAGTTGGACACATGATATATTGAGAATATTAGAAAAGAAAGTGCTAGTAGATAGTGGAGAAAGATCACAATATAACATTAGCAGAGTATCAAGGAAAGCAGATAGTATGCGATATGGCTGTTGATCCGGAGTTTTCTTTTCTAGATATACAGATCATTTCAGAGATTGAATCTAGATGAAAGAATCAATACAGTATATTCAAAAAATTTATGATTGTTTAGACATCAAAACTTTGATCCCTAAAAGCATAAAAAGAGGTTTTGGTAAAAGAACTGAGAAGAAATTGCTGTCTTGCGAATAATAAGCAGGAGAAAGAAGAAAGGAGCTTGTGTGCGAAGCTATACCTTTATTTTATCATTCATTATCTGTATCTAGATATCATCCGTCGTTATCACCTTCACCACCTTCACCAGCATCGTCATCGTCATCGTCTCTGTCGCAACCCTCCATCACCACCCACGACCTCAACCCATCTCTCCACCTCCCCAAAACTTTCCACCAGTACTTGTCCCCAACTCTCCTCCGCACTAATCACCGCATTACCCTCTCTGACCACCACCAAACTCTTCATTCCCCCCTCCTTCGCAGCCATCACCTCCTTAACATTATCACTTAAAAAGAGCCATTCACCCACCTCTCCTAAAGCCCTATTCGCCTTCGCGATTTTCTCATAACTCTCCTTATTCTGTTTTAACCCTGCATTAACCGTATCCCAATACCCACCTTCTGTCTCCACCGCATCATCCCCATGAACCCCATTCCAAATCAGCCCTCTCAAATCTCCTTCGGTTGTATACCTCCACAAAAGTTTCTGCGCCGCCACACTCCCACTACTGTAGATACAAATCTTCGCTCCATCCTCTTCCCACTTCTTCATTGCCGGATATACATCTGGAAAAAGTGGACATCTGAGCTCGCCTGATTCGTAGCCACGGAGCCAGAGATATCCCTGGAGAGATTTGAGATATGGGATCTTGAGATCTTGAGCCATAAGATCGCGGACATGGGAGATTAGTGCTTCAGGGGTGGAGGCGTGTTGGAGTGGGAAGGCGGAGCGGTACGGGAGGAAGGATGGGGAGTCCCATTGGGTGTCGAGGGTTTCTGGGAGGGCGGAGAGGGCGTATGGGAACTGTGGAGTGATTAGTGGTTAGGTTTTTATTATTACATGGATGGGAGATGGTAGTTCGGGAAGATTCATGCCAGATCAACTAATCTGACATACTGGTTAGTACCCAGAGATACATGTATCGCGTATCGGCATGCTCATCGCGGGGTGAAGCCAGTGGCGTATATTTGAGTGGGATCCTGAACCCAAGGGGGTTGGGCGTTTGACAAAACGAAACAGAAGGCTAATTTGGTGGAGAAGATTATTGTTGGGAAACCATTGATGAGCACCTATAGGAGTTTGGTTTTTTCCCGCAAATGATATGAACGCTGATCCGTGCAGGAATTGACCATACGGAATGGTTAAGAACGTGGCAGACGATCATTTGCAGTGATGCCCAGTTCACTCTCCTCGATTTTGATTTGTATATCATGGCACTTGCGATATTCATTCTCCTGACTCTTCAGCATTATTACATTACTATCTGTGATTTGACGATCGCGAAGTAAATAGGGATAAATTTCATCCCCGTCGCCCTCTCAACCAATGGTAGCGGGGTAAAGAAGTAAAAAGAGATAAAGTTGGTAACACGACATCACATCACAGCTCTCACATGACTATGCGCAAATCAAGTTTCCTGCCCCCAAAATACCGCATGCTGTAGCTAACAGAGTACAGCAGTTTTTCCGCAGTTGTGTAAAAGTGTATATCATCGAGGTAGTAGTCGATGATCACAATTGGCACCGTCGAAAGTGGCTGGGAACTACACCAACAAGATAACTACTACTTGTTCCGCGCAAAGCGCATCGCAAAAAGATAGAAAATGAGCATGCAACTCATGACTTCTTGCATAGAGATTTGAATAGCTTGACCAGTAGGAGGACTAGGAGATTTGTTTACCTACCAACACATCCTTGACGAATGAAATCGGACACACTGTACCCTCTGCAGAAGAATTTTTTTATCAGCCTTTCATCATACTTCCATCATTTTATCATGACCATTCCAATTCTAATTCTAACTTCGATTCCAGTTTCTCATCCCACCCACGTGATACATCGTTATCCGAAAAGATTCCCATACCTGGAAAACTCTGCAGACGGATGATATAAATCCAAAGCAGGAACAGTAACCATAAATCTCCGAGTAAAAAGTTTTCAGTCACTCACCGATATCAAGCAATACCACCTTAACTCGTGGGCTTTCCTCCATTTTGTCAAGTCGAGAATCCTTCTAGACTTTTTCCTCGTTTTCCTTCCTCGATACAGTATCAAATTTCAGGCCCGACCGAGGTCAAAGAAGATAGCGGTGAACTTCGCAAGCCTCTTTCGTAATTTGATGGTATGGTAAAGATCTAGACAATGCGTAGATGCGCGTTGGCAATGATCGGCCCTAGACTCCTAGGAATCGCACGTTCCGTTTTTATGCAGAAAGAGAAGAGAAGCGTCAATGTTGGATATAAAGGATGTAATTCGTCAATATAGAAAACTGTCTGTCTGCTTGGTATCCTTAGGCGAAAGCTCCTGCTTAGTACGGTTCGTCAGCCTGTTTATGCAAGATGCAAGCGGCCTACTCTGCAATATATCAATATATATTGGGTTGGGTACATGTAGGTACGCGGAACGTGTTCTGTATTTTGTTGACAATGTTCCGAATTTTCACGATTGTTGATGGCGGTGAAGACATAATGGCCAGCTTACCAACGACCTGCTTGGATTTGATCACATTTCATTCACATTCTGTTGCATACCAAAAGCGACAAAGATTGAATCAAACTTGAGATTCATTCAAAAAACCACCATATATTCCTAGTTTGCATATACCAAAGTGTATGTGCATTGTACAGAGCCTCATTCGTTTCCTGTGATGCATGTACATATATGCGAGATGAGTGAGATGAGACTATAGATTGATTTCTAGAGGTTATTGTAGATACAAGTAGATACGAATTGATATCAGTTGAAGGTCATACATAGATAGTATGAAGAGAATAGGTATATTCCTTTCTCGTATCCAACACTTTCAAGTCTTGAAGGATTTAGATACTCTTCATCGCAATTTGTGGAGGAGGGGAAGGAACGCTTGGACAAACTAGAAATTGTTAATATGTTTTTGATGTGATGTAGCATATTTAGTGGGGGCGTTGAGATAAGAGAGATAAGAGATAGCGATAAGTGTTTTGCTTCTCCATATGCCATATGGGAGGAAATTCTATATTATATTATCTTATATATTCATGATGAGACATGTAATTATCTAGTAACTACCTAATTACTGCTCAATTGTTTCATATGAAGATCCAATCAAAGTTGTTCTCATTTCACGTTGATGAAGTATATCTGAGGGAGAGGAAGATCAGGGTGTTTGCTTTGATGAGGATGATATTCCGAATGAAGTTAAGTTGATGAACGATGTTCTCTAGCTAAGTAGGTATACCGGTAGATAACAGACCGGGAAAGGGTCGGTAAGTCTGGAATGGGAAGGAAGGAATATAAGGGTGTAGGGGAAAGACTCATGATAGGTTTAATGAAGTTGTGCCTTTCGATTAAGGATAATATATTAGTTTGGACACCTTGATGAAACAATTCGTCGTCTTCATGATTCGAAAACTCGAGAGTAAGCAGCCAGTCGAAGGAGCAGCCAACAAGCCAGCAAGTTGAAGGAGCATTAAAGACATCCCAGTTAATCGCTTGTGCGACCCATCACTTTACCCCACGATGACAATAACGATGTTATTAATATAATTGTTGCATCCCCCCTACATATCTACATATATACTCAGGGTAGTTTGGAACCTTGGGAAGAAGATAGGAGGTATGTGTATCAATTATGGAGTAAGTACCGTACAACAGAGCAGCGACAGAGCAGCAGCCGTACATAAGCGCGAGTTTCAAGATCAGTGAGTTCCAAGTGGAAAGATGAAGGAGATCTTCAACCATATCTGTGGATTCTTGAGTCTGCTGATTTGTTTGTAGAGTCATGTTGTCTATCTAGCCTTGAGCAGGTTGAGCAAGTTGAGTAATAATCAGTTGAGTCTTGGGTTTGGTCTCATATAAGGCGGAGAAGTAAAGTAAAACTGTAATCGGGGACCTCCGTAAATATTGAAGGTGTCACCTCTAAATCTAAATCTCCGATGTGAAGATGAATGTGAAAACATGCCACTGCAACAATGATGTTACAGGATGTTGTCTTGTTGCTTCAAATGCTGAGCAAGAATGTCAAAAAATGTCAATCGCCTCCCTTTGTTGAACATGATAGAGATTGAAAGCTATGTAGGAATGTCACTGGATATACGAGTAAGGTTTTTGATAAATGTATACGTGTACATACCATAACATCATACATATCTTCTCATTATCTTTCGCCTCCTCAAATGTCCTCATCCATTTTCTGAATGGCAACAGTGGCCTAATCCTAATATAATTCTTTGTTCTTACAAATGGGTGAATGAGTGGATGGTCGTGGATGGTCACACGACCGTCGGTATCAGAAACCCATTTGAGGCTGGGTAATACTGTTATTACTAAGCTGTTCCAATCAAATCAATCGGAATTATCTGTCCAGAGAGAAAGCCTTCGATCTGTTTCTATTTCTGGTTTCTGTTTCTACTTTTTGCTTTGTCTTTGTATCAAAATTGAGATGTGTCATGAAGACCATTGCGAATTTGGTTATGATTCTTATTTCTTATTAACTTGTTTCGAGCAAATTCCATAGATGAGAGACCCGAATCTGGCGGTGGTCATTTGAAATGCACAAGTAGATACATATCCTTGTAGGTATTTGGAAGCTATTGATCATTCCTTCGAGAATTCTCGCAGCCTTCCAATTCGTCTTTAGAACGAACTTCTACTCGCAGTAATGGAAGAAGCCAAGGCACTCGCCATCATCGCCATTATCGCTATAATCGCATCTAACAAGGGCCAGGTATCTTCCCCAGTCTGAGGGTTTGTAGAGACAGAGAGCGAGCGCCCCCCTCCCTTCCCAAAAGAGGCACAAGCAGAACGCGGTAAAGTCCTCTCTTTCATTGAGATGCTCCCAGATTATTGGTTTAGGTATTTGAAATCGTGTGGGAAGACGACGGTAATGCAATGCAATGCAATGTATGCATGCATTACTTAGGGGGCTTGCATAAAGGTAAAGATTATTTTATTCATGGCCTTTTGGCATTATAGGATTAATGAAGCGGTCTAGTTCCGAAAAGAATCCGATGGAATTAAAGAAAAGCGGCAAGGTATTAGTGATGAAATGTCTAGAATGTTCTCGAAGTGATTGGACATTATCCACCATATCAAACTCCTTTGGTAGTTAGTGGCTAATATTACCCACTGCTGCTCTTATCAAGTAGTTTCCTTTGAATCTCCTTTGAGCTATAATATAATAATCATTACTGGTAAGAGAATAGTGTTGTGTGGGTTTAATAAATGACTGGTTGTCATCTATTAGGAAGGAAGGCATGGCAAGAGGGGAAGAACCAACTTCCTTCCTATCTTTCTTTGTTGATAGATAAATAACTAATATAGATACTAACCCTTTGAAATGTTGATACTGTACAAATCCTTTCCCATCCTCTCCTCTCCTCAACTTCTCTTCATCATCTCCTATCATCGCATATATTGTGTCATTGAAGATTTATTTATTAGTCACTTGAGCGTATTTCTGAATGTAACTGTTATAAAACCGACCTCGATAATAGTTATATTGGCGGCCCATCCCTTTCGGCATCACGCTCAACCATACGGGTATCTATTTCCAACACTAATCCCGTACTTGACACTTGACACACTACCTCGTACAAATTCGTATCGTTCGTACTCATATCAACAAAGAACGATCCGCGACTTCATATAAACAGTTGCCGCGGATTTTTACAGGAAGGACAACAACTTCTTGCAGTACATACGCACACGGGAGAGACACTTGCGTTGGAACTTGGTACAGATCATCCATATACTTACTTAATCACCAATCTTCACGAACCCCACGAATTGATTTAGTACACAACTACGAATTATTCACTCTGTACCGAATTCCGGTACGTACCTTAATTAGGTAGTACCCATCCTCTTAAATCTCTCAACCAATCAATTTTTATTGTTTCGCAGCGTTTACTCTCAAAAAAAAAAAGAGTTGCGTGTCAAATTCATAGCCTTATCCTAGATACCCTTTCCCTTTCACTAGTTACACTCCAATCTGGTTCTAGCCAAGCTTTACCTGGATAATCCCTGGTAACAAGAGGACACTTATCAGACACCTCAACTGGATATCCCTACCCAAAGAGGCCATTCGCTTAGCCTTCCCCTTCGACTCATCCTACTTGCTCTTCTTCGCCTTTCTACCTGCCGACTCAACCACCTCATACCTCATACCTCTTTAACTCCACATATGCGTACGATTATACTGGCTACAATCATCGTCGTTCGCAGTTAACTTCCCTCCTCCCCCTTCCTCTCTCTCTCTACCTCTTCTCTTCTTTCTTTCTTTATACTTTCGACTACCTACCATCCTCAACAAACTTTCTCGACCGAGAATACCCTTTCTCTTTCAACTCATTACCGATCCTCTACTCTCCCTTTCCATCAACGCCCATTCCTTTGAAAAGCTACCACCACCATCACTTGCCTTGTTCTGCGTCACACTGCTTGCTGTCACGGCAACAACCACATTCCTAAACATCCATAAGGCTTCGCAGATCTTGTTGTAATTAATCAACTTCACTGAAAGGTCAACCACATTCTTCCACCTCTTGATCAATCATACTCTCCTCGATTACTTCACAACAACCTCTTATTGTCACCGACCTACAAATTCGAACATTGGCAGAAGAGGAGTCACATCTTCTACTTCCTTGTTCTATCAACACATCAAATCCCAACACATGAATGAGTTCCAGGTCCACATTGAAGCGTTTATCACAATAGCCAACTTGATCACCCTCGATCTGTGATACATACGCCGCCGAAGTCTTCTACTGGCAGATCATTACAATTCCAAGATCTGTGCAAGTCTCTCTTAAATTTCACGTCATTCTATCTCGAAATTGCATAATTGATTAGCTTCAATTGTGTATTGCTTTCTCGGTTCGACCCATCAAATCTACATCACATCCCACACAAGTACGTTAACTCGTACTACTCGAGGAATTTCGAAACCTCAGACACTCGTTCTTTCAACGTCTGACTCCTATGTCAACATAACGAATTTCAACACTTTCCTTGTTTTCCCGGACCTCAAGTCCCTTCTTTGTCCTATCTAACGAACAAATTCACCAAATCTCTTTTGTTAAAGCGTATTCGAAATACCCTCTATGAGCCTCTGAACATCCTACTTCTACGATCCGGAGTTTATTCACCAGTTATATTTTTTCTTTTTCGGCGGTTGGAATACATTTATATAGCGTTGCCAGTTTGTTCTTATTGCCCATACACACCTTTTATCGCCTTGCTTTTCTCAGATCGAACTACAACCTCCTTTCTTCACTTCAATATTCGACAACCATCAAGAGCATAGCTCTCCTTGTGTGCCATCATCAACTTTGTTTAGAGAAGACAAAAGCTTTTACGGATTCCACCTTGTATCTCTCTCGATTCTTTACCTCTCAGGCCCCAAAAACATTTCGGTTGTACCAGTATTCAAAGCTGCATTTTTGTTTTTAAGTTTATTCATTTAATTTGCACACTTCACTCACATTCAAACTTCATACTTCTTTTTTCACCATCACCACTTCCCTATTTCAACCCTTCATTACAACAATGGAGTGCTTGAGAGAGAAGTTTTACGACGGTGTCGTCCTTGATGGACGTTTTGAAACGATATCCCCCCTCAACCATGGCTCATTCGGAATGGTTTTCATGGCCAAGGACCTAATTACCAACGAAATCGTTGCTATCAAGTGCTTGACCAAGAAATCCGCCACTTTGCCGGATGCAGACTCAGCATTTGCCATCGATGAGCACTCCGAGGAGCTATCGTGCCATGCTCGACTTGGCTCCCACCCAAACATTGTCAACCTCATCCACTCTTTCGAGACCGACGCCCATGTGTATATTGTTTTAGAGTTTTGCTCCAGAGGTGATCTTTACGAAGCTATTCGAACTGGCACTGGCCCACTCGAAACAGAACATGTCCGATCATTTATGTTACAACTTATCGATGCTGTTGCATACATCCACAGGAAGGGTATGTATCATCGTGACATCAAGCCTGAAAACATATTTCTCACTCAATCCGGAGAGATGAAGCTTGGTGACTTCGGCCTTGCTACTTCGGAGAAGTGGTCATACGAAACTACCGTCGGAAGTGACCGCTATATGTCTCCAGAACAATACGACTCTGCTGGCGCGGGATACTCCCCAGAGCAAGCCGATGTCTGGGCTATTGGCATCTGTCTTTTGAACATCTTGTTCTCTCGCAATCCGTTTTCAACACCTACAGAGTCCGATCCCCTTTTCCTTGACTTCACTCGAGACAAGCAATCACTCTTCGATGTCTTCCCAACAATGTCGCAAGATACCTACGAAGTCATTACTCAATGCATGAGTCTCGACCCCCGAAAGCGGTCACTTGCTGGTGCTCGTGAGGCTATCGAACGTGTCCTGAGCTTTACAACATTCGATGAGTTTGCCGATGACTTCAGCTCTGCTGATCGTCGTGGCATTCCCAGCTCAGACCGTGAGCCATTGCGTACACCTTCCATCCAAAGTCCTCAACTCGACGCGGGCGCCTCCTTCCCCTGGGCTAAGGCATTGCATGCTGGTCCACCTCAACATTTTCGCCAACTTTCTGCCATTCTCGACGAGGATTATGACTCAGAGGACCTTTTCCCTGGCTCCGAAGCCAGTAACAAAGATTGGTTCTCTATTGGAGAGCAAACCCCTTCAATGGAATCTATCCTTGATTCTTCCCTTGGAACTTCGATGCAATCTCTAGCCATCCGCCGTCATATGAAGTATGGTCCTCCAAAGGCCAGTCTTACTCCCATCTCTGGATCCCTACCAATTGCCATGGCAAAGCCAATACCATTGCCATCTATGGCATCAGTCTTCGGCAAGAAAGACATGGTATCCAAGAGTTGGGGTGACCTTTGGGACGAAGAAATGGAAGAGGAGGAAGAACTCGACAGCCAACTCAGAGCACGCCAAATGGCCAACTCCCGAACTTGGAGCCATGAGAGCAAGACCGATGACCATAAGACTCGTAGATCTCCATTGGAACCTCACAGCTCTTCGTTCATTAACATTCCAAGAGTAGCAGCTGGTTGTACAGCAGCCAACGATATTGATGATGATTTGATGGCCGATGGTTTCTTCTTCCATGACGCACCTGATCATCAAGACTCATCAACTCGTTATTCACCACCCTCAAAGAGAACCGCCTTTGACAAGTGGTCTGCGCTTGGAGATCGTAGAAGAGCATATCCAGGAGCGTCAGATTCTGAAAGATCTATTGATACGTGGAAGACTCAAAATACTCCACGTCGAAACGTTGGATTAGGCTTCACTGGTTTTGGAGCCGGTGCCTGGGATACTAAATCTAATATTGTTATTAAAGATAAGGGCAGAGACTGTCCATGGGCGCGGACTAAGGCCCGAGATCACCATCACCAGGAGAAGAGGAAGGACAAGCTGTCGGATCTCGGTGATTTGGAGTGGGTTGGAGGTTGGCATGACCTCCACTTGTAGTCGTATTCTTTAGCCTTGTTTTATATTTTTCTCTCGAAAATACTACTCACACACCTGCTTATGGAGGATCGAACATCATGGAAGGAGCTTTGTTCTTGAATATACCAACAATTTTATCACCATAGGAACGGAGAGGATGTGTCGATATTGGCCTTTGGTGGGATAGCCGGTGGAAAGAGAGAGAGAGAGACTAAGAAAGGATT
This sequence comes from Sclerotinia borealis F-4128, assembly GCA_000503235.1. Classification (NCBI taxonomy): domain Eukaryota; kingdom Fungi; phylum Ascomycota; class Leotiomycetes; order Helotiales; family Sclerotiniaceae; genus Sclerotinia; species Sclerotinia borealis. Next base: position 45,943 of record KI628700.1, on the reverse strand, counting down.
CTAGATAGGACTCGCTTTTCTGGTGGATTAGATAGATTATCATCTCGAAGACATTCGTTGACGGGATGGATGGCTTGATAAATACCAGACAATTACCCACTCTATATTTCGTTATTTCTTTGATGACGTGACTTGATTTGATTTGATTTTGGTGGTGGATGGTGGATGGAGGAATGGATGCAAAGGTATTTGTTGGTGTGTATATGTGTAAGTACGATGTGGCATGCGGTAGTTGGATTTCGAATGGGCGAGGGATGTCATCATAGGCTGGCTGGTAGGTACTCTTCTCTTGGTTTGATGCGGCGTGGTTGGATGGAGTTTGTACTGTCGTTACATAGGCTTGGTGGGAAATAGTATGTATGGATTAGAACGAGGAACTGCTGCTGGTAGTGGGGGTGATGGCGGTAGTGTGGTAGTGGTGATGAAGAGAGTGAGAACGTGGATGAAAGCAATAGCAAGAAGGATGCGGAGGATGTAGGCGAGAAGAATGGAGAGAATGTAGGCGAGGTGAATAAGGGTGGATGCGAGTGAGTGATGATGACGGGTGGAATGTAATGGAATTGGGTGGGTGATATTCGTCATGATGAATTGATGAAATGATGAAATGAGAAGATACAGCGATATGACGTACTGTGTATAAGAGTACTGTGTATAAGAGAGAAGAGGAACAGAACAAGTGTTCATTCAAGGCAGGAAAGAAGTTACCACCAGTGTTACCAATACAGGTAGGTAGGTAGGTAGATGATGTATGAAATCGAATTGTAGAATGCAAAAGACAAAAGATAAGACAGACTCGGAATATGAGGTGGGTGGTGTACGTTGTCTGTCCTTTTACTTTTTTTTTCTCGAGTGGGATTGAGAAAGAAATAATCTAGGGTTGGGTGTGTATGTATGACGAATTGCGCTGGTCTCGTTTATTTTTGTCGCCGTACGAATACAATTTCTTAGCCGGACCGTTACTAGGGGGTGAGTGAACTAGAAAGTTTTAGCGCTGTTTTGGGGTATGGGTAGGGGGGGGGGGGGAAAGAGGGGAAAGAGGGGTTTATTCTGTGTAGTGCATGGAACATACTAGCAGAGTTGGACTCTTTATGATTCCATATTTTTGAGTTGTTGATTGGCCAGTGTTGGGGTAGTATGATGAAAATATTTATATATACTGTGTCGTCTGTCATCGCATCGAGGTCATCAATGTCATATGTATCGGCAAGTAAATGGGTGACTGGGATAAGAGAGTAATGAAAACCAACATCTGGGGAAAATAGGAGGACATCATGGATCCTCTTAGCTGGGTTGAATATTAGCGTCATTGGCATTCACCCCGCTACAAGGTTAGACTGTGAAGTTGAGTGATATCCATACCAATACCACCCCCAACACTTGTCAGGAAGAGCCTTGTGAATTGAAAATGCAGATATGCAGATATGCAACAGAATTGTCTACGTAGTGTCAACTCTCTTTCAAGAAATGGTTCTGAATGGAATAGACCAGTAGGAGTGCTGATTGTACTTGATGGTGGTTGTCAAAGGAGAATGATCGCACTACTTCTTTACTCGCTACACTACACTACACTACAAGGCTTCACTTTCTGCCAAAATATATCTGATTGTACATCTACGATACTAGTACAGCGATATTATTATTATACCCCCAACCCTTAAGAAGTCCGATTCGAATCAAGTGAGACATCCACTCCAATCTAAACTTCGAACATTACGGTATATCATCTCATCTTATATTATCGCTCCCCCCACCCCCCTAATTCCTCACCAATGGTTCTTTGTTGCACATCTACAACCATTTTCTATATTTCTATAGAAAATTCCAGAAAATATAACATAGGATTATTGTTCTCACTGTCTCTATTCTTTTTTTTGCCGAAATATTCATGTTGTATATCTACTATATAGTATTGATCACAAATCTTCAGATGAGTACTACCAAATATTGGTAGTGGAGATTTAAATTTGAATTCTATTATCATCTCATTTCCGACAGATACCGGATGGGGGTTTAAATGTCAGTTTCGCTGTTGGGAGTTTAGTTGATGGGATAAGAAATGAAAAGAGAGGGTGGGATGGAGATTACTAGGTTGCTTGAGATGTAGTAATCGGAACCGAAAGAAAGAAATACTTGAATACCGGTACTTACTCGAGTAGTAGTGAAATATATTAGGGAAGATGAAGAGTTATCGTACATCTGTATCGCCTGTTCGCTAAAATCTCAGTTTATATTGAATATATCGTTTATTACTCACTTGTATTCTCTTACTAAAGTTTTAATATTTCATCGATTACGTTTTCTCATCATCTTTTTTCTTATTCACTTGAAATTCATTCACTATCATTACAATCGAATCTATTACTAGTATCTAGCGTCTACTAACATATATTTTCTTATATTTTCTTTTTCCCTTATTCACTGCTATCTTATTCACCACAACATAACTCTCATACTCGCGTATATATCATCCCATTCATGACCACTCAATCACCAACACTCAGTCACCACTACTTCATCACCCAATTCACTAACACCCCCCAACCATTCTCACTTACCTAATATCACGAGTATCACAATCGAGTCCCACCTCCATCTCCATTTTCATTGCTTAATACTCATCGAACTTCTCAATATGAACATACCATACCATACCATCTATCTACATCCCCAGTATCCCCAGTATCCAGACAACCCGAGTTAGTAATCGACATCTAGAACACCATCCACAACTCAGTCTCTAGCTAGCTTATCCATATTTGAAAATCGAGAAGACTACATACCTACATACCATTAACCTCTAAAAACAATACTTCAACAATGAATACTGAAGTTGTAATGACGTTGATAACCACCACGGAAATTCAATACTGTAACCTCGAGATATACACTTACTGCTCCGATATTCTCGCACTGTATGTAGAGAGCGCATGCTAGTGGGTCCGTAGTTTTCAGGAGAACCGGAGAATCAAATCCTACCAAAAGAGGATTTTAAGAACTGGAACGATGGTGTAAGCACACAATTCTCACAATGACGCTATTAAATATATGCCGAGAGTGGGCTTGTATAGATACTTACGGGAACATTATTTATAGATGAGTGAGTGATGGTATGTATATCCTATTTCATTTCCACTCTAATTATGTACCTATCTATCTATATCTGTATCATCTCCATCATATGCACATGACGACTATTAACTTTTTTCTTTCTCCACGACACCCCAAAACTAAATATGGACAATATCTATAGATTGATCATGGAGGGGTGATTCAATAGGGAGATCAAACGATTACCACCCGCAATGATGCCAAAACTCCAATATTAACTCCCATAAGCCATGCTGCAAATGCATTCCCAGAAGCATATGTGCAACCTGCCCTAAAACGTTATGAATGCACTTCCTTGTCGTGGCAATCATTCGGCATGAATAAGTTCCTTGGGCAAGAAAGCCCAGATTGTACCCACAATCGCCATTACAGAACTAATGGCAATCAAGAAATAATCCAAGATGAGTTCCCTTCTACTAATCTCCTTCCCAAACATCTTGACATAAAACAAAAGCGGCAAAATGACACAAATGGTAAAGCACAATGCCGAACCCATAAATGCCATGATACTATCGAAAGCTGGACAGATGATGGCGATGATTACAAATACGATGAGGACCACGATGCGAATGACAACTTTGATGATGCCGCGAGTGTAGCCTGAGAGTCCGGTGAGTGCCTGTGATCCGGGCATGGCGCGAGAATCTAGCCCGCAGAGCAATTCGATTGTGGACACGATGGGCCGGGCATTCAAGGGGATTTTGGTCAAGGGAATTATGGCAATGAATATGCAAATCATAAGAGATAAGCTGCGCGGATAGCTTGAGTTTCCGATAATGTTGGCTGTTACTTCGTCCATGACATTATCTAGAGAGACGTTAGTAGATGTCTGGAACTGGCATTGAAGCCTTTGCGAAAGGGTGTGGGTTAGGGAGTAAGAAGAATGCACAAAATGAAGGATCGGAACATAAGGTAGTATCGAGGAGCGTCAAAGATGAAATTGAGGGGGTTTTACCTCCAAACATTAATATTCCCGCTAGTGCAGTCGTAGCATCGAGCACATACTAGGAAGTGTTAGCACAATGTAGACTTGGAGATCGAACGTCACTTACTGTGAAACTAAATGTATATTTGACTGCCTTGTCAAATTTATAAGGGTGTCTCATGTCACGATAAATATTGGGAAAGACCGAATGTCCTCCCCAAGGCGACATCATTAGCCCGAATGAAAGTGGAAGTGTGAGCCACTAGACAGCAGTATGGTCAGTAAGAAGTACAATGGTAGAGATAGAACCATCATAATCCTTATTCGAAGGATACAAACTGGGGGATGGTTGTTTGAATTGGATTTGAGCCCTGATACTTGAATGTACCAATCTAGATCAAACATTGAGGTAATCATGATGATGAATGATATAGTGGGGAGGTTTGTCGTGATAATGCACACAAGAATGATACCAAGACAAAGTAACATCTAGATGACTTACGTTGGCTGGGAAAATGTATTGAGTTGCTGGTTCTAGCAGAGAACCGGGAGTTCGTGGTGTTGCGAAACCGTCAATGAGGATAATTAGTACGACTATAATAGTTAGTCAATGTGACGAATTTGGGGAGGTTTTACTTACTGGAAAAGCACGAGATTATTCCAAGAATGCTAGTAAAACTTAACAAACGTAAAGGGACAAAATTGAGCGGTATCAATAGAAGACCACAAAGAATTTTCCACTCGTTTAATCCGACGGAGGGAATTAGCGAGTTCAGGGAATCGGCGAAAAGAACAATCAAGGCAACGCATGCCGCAAGAAGCTCCATAGTGAAAAGTATACTAGTAGCTATATTTGCCTTGCGGCCATAGGATGCATAGGCAATGTCTGCGAAGCTCAGAAGACTGTGATCTCGATCCATGCATTTAGCTAATAACTTCGCAGTGTACGATGTAACAAGGGCGGATAGAAAGAGTAATATCATGCCGCAGAGCAATCCTGAATACTTCAACCCCATTGGGAGACTGAGCAAACCAACTCCAATGAGAACATTTGTGGAGTTGAGAATCGTCTGTGGAAGGGTGGACTGCCCCTCGATCACAAGCACAATTTTCCCATCTTCTTCCACTTCCTTGACGATCAAAGGTAAATGTTCCCCATCTGCAATATTTGCGCCAGTGACTTGTTGTTGTCGCCAAAGCTGGCCGGCATGAACCATTGATGACTCATTTAGAGTTGAACGTAATGTGCCGTAAGATGTTCCATAGCTTCCTGCTAAAGGGGTTGATAGATGCGGGGCAATCGCAAAGATAGATTGGCTTCCCCTTACGCTTCCTTGCACGCTCGAATGATCGCCTCCATTGCGACGTTCTCCTTCAGACTTCTGGTGACTGACGACTCGGGAAAGATTGCTTTCCGGTTCATCGCCAATTGCAAATTCATCATCAACTGCACCGTCTGAAGTCGATCTCAATAGCTGCTCTCCAATCAAGGAAGAGCGGGGTGTTCGCGCATAATCCGTTTGAAATCCTCCATATCCTAGATCTTCGTCTTCGCCTTCTCCAGTGCTATCCCCAGCAAGTATAAAAGATGGCCGGCGCGGAGTTATCTCGTGGAAAGCGGTAGCTCGTGTCAGACTCCGAGCGAAATTTTCGATACTGTTCACACCTCCAGCATGGGCAAGAGACGTAAAGCGCATAGCGATCGAAGATCTTAGAAAATAAAATTTAGCAATGCAAAACGCAAGGAGGGGAAAGGAACTACTACCTTCGTCTTCGGGGTCCTTCATTTCGTTCACTCTGATCGCCAGGGATTAAATAATCAGATTCTGTAGATGGAGAGAAGTTGCCCGAGTCAAATCGTACGCTTCGATTGCTACTAATAGAGCATCTGGGAGATCCTGATGTGCCATGTTCGTACTCATAGAAAGTTATTGGGTTTCGATTGGGGGGGCGCGCCATAATGTCACAAGTAGAAACCTGGTATGGTAATTCTCCAAATCCTCAGTTGTGTTGGAGTAATTCCTTTGAATCCATCTGATGTCTGTTGAGAAGGAGCAGACGAGCAAATTTTATATGATAAGATCAAGGTACTACTGGGTAAGTGTAGAGGAAATGGATCCGGTTATAGACTAGATAGTTCATACGGAGTACTGTAATAAGTATTTATTTTACTCGTAGTCCCGCAAAGATAACGAACGATAAGATATCGAACCGATGCCATGCGAGATTTGGGTTTATGCTTGTGTGTGAGTGGGTTCTTGGGTTCTTGGGTTCTTGGGTTCTTGGTTGTAAGGGGGGTAGAGGGAGGGTTGATTAGCTAACTTATAAGTGTGCGCGGTCCCGAGAATGCAAACAATGCACAACGCCAAATTTTTCACATCTAATGTTCAAAAGTAGAGTTCTGTCCAGTAAATTTTCTGAAAGGTCTTCAATTTTTTGAAGCCCACCATTGTATAGAGATATCAATTTTCAAACTTCGCTTTCGAGCAATTTTTAGTATTTACAGTAATACATGGATTAGATGCCCCACCATCCACAAAAGAACCATGTAAGGGAAATAGACAAACGCTATGTAGATATGGTGCCGAAGACGGCAAAAAACCCCCCATCTTCGAAGATCTCTATCTCTATCCATGCCATTCGTGGTTTGACTGTTTCGCATTACGAACCAGTGACCCCTCAACATTTGATTGGGCGACTTTTTCGTCTCGTCTGTAAAATCATCAGGATTCAGGAGAGACAGAAATGTTCCTCGTGGGTGACCCACCATACAAAATTTGTAGTCTGAGTGTATACAGCCCCTCATTGTCCGGAATTGAGTTGAACGTTCCGCCCGATACCGGTAACTTCATTGCTTCTGACGTTATTTCAAAGTCCAGATTTAGATTGAACATTGATATCATCTGTCGTCCATGATGAGCAATTCTCAAGCGATTCTTCTGGCCCCCTGCATTGATCAATTTTTAAGCACAATTGCAAAGTTGTTGCGACTGCCACCAGCTCGTATCTCTTCCTTCTTCCAGTGTCGTGGTTTCATCGTTGGCGACTGCAAACGCCAGAGGTAGTATACCAGCTTGTTCGAAAGCTTCTTCTTCACCAAAACATACCCCAAGCTCTCCATAATTGCCTCCAACCTAGCTTCATCCATATAACGTGAGTTGTTCACACAAGGCGATGGTAGGACCAAGAACAATGCCGGTAACCATTCGCTAAATCCTTCACCAGCCGGACAGATTGTGTCTAGGAATTTGCGAGTTCGAAGTAACATATTGCCTTTGCCTACACCATCTGGAACATAGTTCAAGACAAGAGAAAGACTGATGATATTGAATTTCTCCGTTTCATCTTTCGGTAGCGGTCGTTCCATGAAATCTTGTTGTGTGATTCCCTCCGACTGACTATTTAGATCAATTCTTTCCACATGAAAGGTATGGCTTCTCGAGCAGGCGTTTGTAGTGCTCAGTGCTCCAACTTCCAACATGCGGACTGGTGAGCCTTTTCCAGCTAAGTCTTTAAGGTCTTTACATAGAGGCGCTAGCCAATCCATCAAGATTTTGCTGCTATCGCCACCTCTATCATTGCCCTGGCCGATCAAACTTGCACGTTGATAGCTTTCTAACCCACCTTGTGAAGCAATCTCACGTGTAAGTGCCACTGCTGTGACTTCATCTCCTTTTGTTAAAGCTTTAGCCTTTCGTTTCTCCAATGTATGATGATTACGGATTATTTCCCGAGTTGCTTTGCTTGATAGACGTTGAGCTGGTTTCTTGATCGTTGGCGGTCGACCTTGTGAGAGGGACTTCAACTTTGTTTTCTTGTTGATGCCCATATTAAAGAATTTGAGAACTTCAAACTCACAGAAAACCAGTATGAATCTTCTTGGGAGCAAAAGATCTTTTCGATCTCTTAAAAAAACACCAACTGATTACGGGAAGAAATGAGATTCAATTAAATCTATTGTTTTTTTTTTTTTTTAGATTTTTCGGAACCCCCCGAGGAGAAAAGCACCCCCAGTCATTTTCTGAAATTCGGCAAAACTATTTCACCGACAAGCGAACTTTTCACCCACGATCGATCAATTCGTCTTTTCACCTCGACATTTTCTTGAAGCAAACCATCAACTCCTCGACAACTCAATTCCAGTACTAATCCACCAGGAAGTATATCCGTCGAAATGGCTCCTCAAGCAAACAAAGGTACAGTCTCCTTTCTTCCAAACACGCATTGATCGCATTCTTGATCGCAATATCGTTCTCGAAAAATATTGCGACTGCTTTGAAAATACGAAAATATGAAAATATTTCCAAATACAATGCGAAGGAATGCGAAAGATGCGCACCAGCAGTAGCAGATATTGCGAGTTCTTTAAAGAGCGCTTGCTGATGCGTAAGTTTTAATAGGTGCTGCCGCCAAGGGTGGTAACAAGAAGGCCAATGCCGCTGCTAAGGCTACCTTGAAGGGTGTAAGTTCTTCTATCTATCATCATTGTCATTGTCATTCAGTACTAACAATCTATCAGGTTCACTCTCACAAGGTCCGCAAGGTCCGTCTCTCGACCACCTTCCACCGACCTAAGACCCTTCAACTTTCCCGTGCCCCAAAGTACCCACGTACCTCGATCATCTCCCAACCCCGCCTCGACGAGCACAAGATTATCATCCACCCTTTGAACACCGAGAGCGCCATGAAGAAGATCGAGGAGAACAACACTCTTGTCTTCATTGTTGATATCAAGGCAAACAAGGCCCAAATCAAGGATGCCTTGAAGAAGCTTTACGATATTGACACCGTCAAGATCAACACCCTCATCCGGTACGCTTGAAACAATACGCTCATCTATGGACAATTGCTAACACACCGACTACAGACCAGATGGATCCAAGAAGGCCTTCGCCCGTCTTACCGCTGATGTTGACGCTCTTGACATTGCTGCTACCAAGCTCGCAATTGTCTAAATAGTCGAACTGGGAGTGGATTTAGGAACCTGGATTTGAGGGACATAAAAAGTTATATGGTCGATAAACGAACCAGCTTTTTTACGATTGGCTGATACCCACATCCATGCGGCGTAATGAGATGAATTTTCAAAATCTGTACACCAATGCAGTACTATCCCATCAATGACAATTCTTGATACACTTGAACTTGTGTGCTTTGATATAACCAATTGTGCTTGACGGCTTGCTCTTATAATTCATTCATATTTTCGAGGGTTTGCATACCAGGGAATGAGATTGACCTGAGTGTGTTAAATAAACTTCGTGACAAGCCTCCATTTTATATTGCATAACAAAAGATCATATTCTTTAAGTCTATCCTTTTACTCCCCATCCCCAAGTATTCGGGTGGATTGTCTGAGTATAACGAAGCATCCAGTAATACTTAAATCAAATACCGAGTTTGCATCTCATCGATCTAGGTAGGCATTCAGAATCCTCATCAAGGACTGTGATATTCCTGATATCCTTCTCCTGGATATTCTTCTCCTGCCTCCTGCACCTCGTTCAAACAGACAATTTATATTGATCCCCCCGGCAATCCAACCATTGTTCTGCCAAAAGAATATTGTATCATTCATTAACCCACCTCCATCTGGCACATCCGTCTAGGATTTGTTAATCATATATGGACTACATTTTTGCATGCCTCATCCATCAATATACCTCTTCTACCCCTCTATCCTCATTATTCTATCATCTTCCTGTATCACAAGCAAACAAGTAGAGAGTCCCTCCAAGCAGCCCTTTCCTTTCTTTCAACATCATTCCATCTCATCTTATCTCATCAATCCTGATCATACATACATACACCATCTCTCCCCATCCCCCCCCTTCCCCCTCCATCATCCCTCCTCAATCTAACTCCCAATCAAAACCCCCACAATCAAGCTCCCCCCTTCGCCCTCAGAGTATTCAAATGCGTCAGCACCACCTGACTACTATCCAAAAACCTATCCACGCAATTCATCGCACAACTCTCCTCTCCCTTATCGAGTTTTCCGCTGCGGATATTGCCTGTTATGCATTTTTTCCAGCACACGTCTGTTAGGGAGTGGACCGCTATTTGCGTTTGTATCGTTAGCTACTATGTCTTTGTTTCTCTTCATTTTTGTCTCCCTCCTTGTTATGTTTATCCCTGATATATTCTGCGATCTTGAGTTGAAAGGAAAGGAAGAAGGGGTGGCAATATAATGCAACACAACTCAACACAAAAATAAACCCAAACAAATCAAATAAAAAACAAATCAAAAACCCCAACATACCCTGCTGAATCTGAGTCTTCTGCGTCTCATTAACAATAAACTGCTGTAATTCCTGCTTATCACGATCCGACAACTTGGAGAGATCCGGCGTTTGCTGTTGTGAGGATGAGGAGTCCATGCTTCGGTTTCCGCTTTCTTTTTTGATGATGATAATGGGTGATTTATTGTATGCTGTTGGTTGGGGAATTTCGCTGTTATGTGGCTAGGTAGGCTAGGTTGAGGTTTGAGTAAAATAGAAGGTTTGCTGTGTGCGAGAGAGGGGTAGTTTGTAAGGCTGAAATTTAAATAAGTTTGATATTGATGATATTGAAAGCTTAAGAAATTTTGCCGGGTTCAAAGAATCTCGGCATAGGCGTCATTGTGTCACGTGAGGAGTGAGGAGTGTTCCGCTACATTTGTCCGAATGTTTGCAAGTTTGAAGGCAAGAAGACATTTAGGGGTTGGAGGGAAATATATTTAGTAGAATATCGTAATCGATCGTCTCTGTGCAACATCTGATTTATTATCAACACTATCAAAGTCTACATACATCTATGAATTATCCAAAAGATATAATACCGCCATGATTTTAACCCATTTTTGTCTGTACAACGTCTACCAAAATTGCAAGCCTCCCAACAAGTATTATGAGTTCAAGAAAGTTTCTCATCCTCGAAGTCTATATATATCTATAACGTCTTGCGAGAGCCAAAGAGGCAAGAGTGAAAGCCACTAGGATAGCTAAAATTGTGAAGAAAGGGATGAGGTTATTAGTGTCCTTGAAAGGAACTTCAACGTTCATACCAAACATACCACATACTAAGTTGAGGGGAACGAGGATGGAGGCGAGGAGAGTAATTTTGCTGAGGACCTTATTTGCGTTGTTTCCTTGGGTGATGTTGTCGATAGAGAGTTGTGCCAGATAATTGCTGTGTGACCGAGAGAGCATCTTCTCAGAGTGACCCAAACTGGTCATCATAGTGACAACGTGATCTTGAACGTCGCCAAGATACAGACCAATATCCATATGAGGGGTGACACTGTAATTTGAATTACAGCGCTTTGTGAAACCTTTCAAGACATCGGCTTTGCCTCCAAGAAGTTTCATCAGACCCATGACATTCTTACGGACCATGCCGATTTTCCGTAGGAAGGCATGCATGTCATCAGTGCGAGCAATAAACACCTGATCCTCAATCGTATCTGTTTCGTTGTCGATCCTATGGATAACAGGTGCGAAAGAATCCACGATGTCATCTCTGGGAAGTTGTTAGTTTGCGAATTCTATGACCATGAAGGGACACTTACATTAAAGCATAACATATCCAATCACTGTTTAAAGCCAAATAGTCCTTGAGCGTTGTGATGCGCTTACGAATTTGAGCTGCATGTGGGTTTGGCGAAAAGCTGAAGCTGAGTAAACCCTCTCGGAAAACAATCACATAAATATTGAATGGTTCGTATGCTTGGCCATCCTCGATTTCCACTACGCGGAAGGTACGGAAGCAAGCGAAGTAGTATGAAGGGAAGAGCTCAATCTTCTCTCGCATTTCTCGAGCTTTAATATCCTCAATGGTCAGGGGATGGACTCCAAATGCCTTGCAGATTACTCCAATCTCATTCTCCGTTGGACTGTTCATGTTTAACCACCAAACGCCATCTCCTTGCTGTGCCCGCGGAAGGGTAAATAGATTTCGGATATCTTCTCCTTCCAAAATGAGATCACCAAATTCTGCTGCATGAATAGTATCTACTCCGTACGAGGAGAAGTATTCAAATCTGTTGGCGTCGAGGTGTGGCTGCTGCGGTCGTGTGATTTCTTCAAGGCTAGATAAGTCCAGCTTCTCATTTATTGAAGATGGTGAACCTGAAGGAATATCGACAACATTACCTTCCGATGTTACAATCGTGGGTACCGCACCATTGGTTCGCAGGTCGTTAAAGACTCGAGGTAGCGTGTGGTTTACTGGAGTCTTAGCACGACTTTCCTCATCTTCAATGAAATCCTCAAGAGTGTCAAAATTGATTTGGAGCGAAGCTTTAGTCGGAGAAGAGTGTAGAGGAAAGCAAACATCCTCCTCTGCCGACTTGGACGATCCTGCGAAGCTCTTTGTCTCATCGTCGTTAGTGTAACGTCTGCTACGAAAGGTATGATGGCTTCGGTGACTGGCACGTGAATCTGATCTATGAAGAGGATTGTGCTCTTCATGGCGTCTAGCATCTGCAAATGCCTTCACAGAGGTCGGGTCCGAGATAGACATCTCCCGTTCCCGTCTCCTTGCATCGGCGAATGCCTTTACTGAACTAGGTGGAGATGTATCCCGGATACCAGCAGTGCCTGCAGTCCCTCGGCGACTTCTGTCTGCAATCCGAACAACCATAGGGGAAACTCCCCTAGAGTCCTCATCGACGATCGCTTCCTCGAAATCTCTTGCGATAGTGTGAAGAAGTGTATTGTTTACGCGTGCTAGGTCTGGACTCATCGGGGCTCGAGGCGACGGAGCGTATAAGGTATCAATTGTACCACTGCGAGATCGAGCTTTTGGGAGAGGTTGTGATTGATATCTGTGGTCATCTAACTCGGGCACTGGCGTGCTGTAGCCAGTGTCGAGGGAAGTATCTTCGTGTTCAGACATTCTGAAGGATAAGCTTGTGAACCAATTATATTTGGATTAAATTCTGCGTGATGGTTAGCCATTGAGCTCCAGATGTCACAACAATGATGGCATACAGATTTCTAGGAAGCCAACGCTTTCAAAGTCCAGGCAGGTCGCAACGAGCGCCTACCGCTTGTTTGGCGTCAATTTGATAGTTGACCTTGCACAGGTATTCCCTGTACAGTGTTCCTAGTGAAGAATGGCAACCCGTCCATCCGATACCCCTTTTGAATTAGAATTATATGCGCAGTTGTATATTTCGTTTTGTATTGCTTAAGATCCAATTATGGGGGGTTCTTGTCGCCTCCACAGTAGGCCCAGATCTTCACTGGACCGAGGAGGGGGCGGATAAAGGTAAAGTCTTGAAGTACGAGTCCCGCCAACTTGGTGGTTTGTGATGTATGAAGCCGCTGAGGGGATGAGAATCGAAATAAATGACGTCCGGTAATTGCTTTGATATGACAATCTCAATGTTTCGATATGAGACAGTATTTGAATAGAATTGCTGGGGGCTTAGATTGTTGGAAGAATGGAAAAGGAGGTTTGGTGGATGGCCGGTCGTGGGTTTCGTGGGTTGAAGTTTCTCGAGGTAGATGTAGGAACTAGTGAAATACTAGCCCTACTGAATGATGTTGGAGACCCTATGGCTGACTAAGATGGAGCCGGAGGCCAAATAGCTTTGTTCTTGTAAATTCTTGTTGCAAACAAATATTTCGAGTATGATAAGTGAAATGTAAGATTTTCTTTCTGAATTTCAAAAGAGTTGAAAGGTCAAAACCAATCTATTGTGGTTTTTGGTTGTATGTTGATATTTTTTTCAAAGGAGGACAAGAAGTGGGTGGAGGTTGGGAGAAAGCTTGAAAGGAAAATGTTAGTGAAGGCGCTTATTACTACGGGTACACATTTGATTGAATTTGGTTCGTAATAGAGGAGTGAGGAAGTGAATAGTGGAGTGAGTGAGCACAGGATAACCAAACCTTTATATTAACATTTTATATATACAAGTTAGTCATATACGGAGTGGCGGTAGAGAGAGAGAGAGTACAGTATACCGGTACCGCGATAGGTTTCTTTGGTAACTACTTCCCCTTCGTAAATAATACCACCTGAACAACTTTCTATGATTGTGTACTGATAACAAAGGGCCAAGACCTTAAACTAATTGTAATTGACTAATTGGTACAATAAGAAATCTGGAAAGAATGCCCGATTGGTACAATAAGACATCTTGAAGGTTTATTCTTAAGATTTTGATACCCTTTTGTTCCTCATCTCATCTTCCAAGGTTTCTCTTGTCGTGAATTATCGCCATACTTCTCTTGATCCTTTTTTTCTTCGATTTTCTCTGATCACATCATATCTTTTATCTTCTTAGCCAAGACTTTCGAGTTTTCGTACAGCACATACAGCTCATACAGCTCATACAGCTCATACATCTCATACATCTCATACATCTCATATAGTTTAATATCATAACTTCAATATCAAGCCATTTGAGTAACTCATTGAACAAAAATCACTCATCACTCACCAAAATCTAGTTATGCATATGCTTTAAACCCTGGCTATCAATGTTCGGCCAAGACGATTAGTAGCCACAACGAGGCTGAAGTGTGGCCTTAACTCAACCCTTCAAGGGACAACAGGAACAGGAACACCTTGGAAATTGATAACCTTTTCACCTAATCGACATTTTTCTTTAAACTACAAATATGGCAGATCAAATTCTTGACCAGGTTCGGGACCTTGCTGAAGGCCAAATTGTTCGTACACATTCATATAGAGAGAGTTGTGAAGCTGTTTTGATGCTAATTCATGTTCCACATGTAGGACTTTGAAGGACAAAGATTGGCCGAATTCTTGACAACAGCTTTACTAGCAATATCCGGAGTAAATGATCCAACCCACTCTCAATCATCCGGAAGGTACTGATTTATAGTAACAGGCCGTTGCTTTCTTCGTTGGCTTCTTCAAACAAGATATCAAACTTGCGCTTGCTTTCGGTTTGCTTGGAACGGCCTTTACCTTTGCCATTGTTGTGCCTCCATGGCCATTTTTCAAAAGACATCCCGTTAGATGGTTGCCTTTGGGGGGAAGGGATGCATCGTCACCAGGAATCGTTGTGGATGGAAAGACTGTTGCTTGAAGAAGTGCTCATGGGATATTTATGTTGGGGGCGTCATAAGTTTGGAGGGATACCCAAACAAACATTGAAAGTACTCATACCATATTCTAAAAATGCAAACAATGTACTGGCACAAACAAAAGCTCAAATTGAAACCTATGTGCCGGAGTCTCGCTCTACTTCTGTGTCCATAACGCCAATCCTGCCAGAAGTTCTCCAGGTATTCTCCCTAATGAATCCTTGGATGAACCGCGCAGATGAGATTCATGCCGCTCCTTTTGGTATATTATTCTTCGTTGGTGACCGTAGCTTCATCATCTTCTTTCAAATACCCCATCCATTCCCAAGTGCATTCTGAGAATACCAATTTAACGACCATACTTCTGGAACTCCCAGTCTCTGTTATCGAGGGGACAAACTTGGCGTGTCTTTAGCCAGCGGGAAATGCAATGGAAATGGAAAGCGTGCTGTCAAGATTAGTATTAGAACACGCTAGTCAAGGAGAACTGTTTACTTACGTTGCAGATTCCCCAAGCTACAGTGCATTCCTCACTTGTGGCAGAAGCTTGATTTGCTTGACATTCGATACCTTTGTGAAGGTCAGTGGTTGGCTTCCTGTCTGACATCCTCGAACTTACAAAGATCCATAATGTGATTTCTGCAAATAGCGCAGTTGTCAACAACAATATCCCATGCCCATAAAGCTACCGCGCTCCACTAGAAACCCCATTAGATCTGCGCAGATACAACTTTCGAGGTATTTATACCTTCTTAACTTCGAAGCGCTTTTTACCTTCCAATCCTTCACCACCTGCTGCTGCCTTCTTAGTACCGCCCTTCTTCCCTGTAGCTGGAGGAGCATCTGTCATATCTACATCTGCCATGTTGACGGAAGCGATAGTTATCTAAATTGATTGGTGATAGCGGGGTACTTTTGGATGAGGTCGCCGAACGAATATGAATGGCGAAATTAACACGGATAGGTAGTTTGATAACTTTAATGATCGACCAGACTGAAGGCGAGGTCTTTGTTGTGGCAGATAAATATTACTCTCAAAATTTGAATGAAAAGAGTTTCTCGATTGGGTATGATTTTGAATACAGGTCAATATCGTAGATGCCTTGAAGCTGTTTGTTTGATAACCTTGACTGGATGGATGACTAATTCACAAATCGATGAGTGAAACGGAAACGGGTACGGAGTGTGCTGTATCGCATTTACCTTCTTCAGCCTCTCCTCTCTCCTCTCTCCTCCCTCCTCTTATTGATATCACAATCTTAAAAACCATAATATCGAACAATGAATAACTTACTTCAATCAATCAACTTCATTCAATTAAACAAATTCAATAAAAAAAACTACTTTTCCACTAGATTATGAGACACATCCAGCGAACGACCACCTCCTTACCTATAGCCCACCATTCGTACCGTCCGATCTACAAGCGCAAACCGTATAGACACCCGGAGGCTTTCGTCTCTTATATATCAAGCACAACCATTTAAATTTCATCACATTAAGAAACAGATTTCCCCAATTCTACTGCATTTTGTAGGTGCTAGGAAGAGATGTCCTCGATGACTCCCCACAAAGGGCAGCATCAAATCCAAAACTTCGCCGCGGAACTTGCAACAACCTCACCTCAATATCCTCAAAATTCGCATGATTTCAATAGTCAGGCATATTCTGTGAACACGCAGTCCGCGATGACCTATTCCGATCAGCCCACTACCCCTCCCCGAACTCCTCGAAGAGTCCAGCAGAACCAGCCAGCCTCTCAAAGTAGAGTAAACTCGGCCGTACCCGACAATAGCTCAAGGAAGTCTACCAATAAGAGAAGACCCAAAAATGTTCAAACTTCTCCTGTTGCAACAAGGAATGATCGAACTACCCCGCCACTGACTGGCGCTCAATCTACCGGTGGCTCAACTGCTGCCAGACCTATTCAAACACCATCCGCAGCCCAGGTCTATGCAGGCCCAACTTTCCACGCATCTCCGGCCCCATCAGCTCTACCCATGCCAAGTTTTTATTCCAAGTCTGTCCCAGAATCGCCAGCAATCAGAACTGGAAATGCGATCAAAGAGCCAGATTCGTCGGCAGATGAATCTTCACAGACTCCATCAGCACAAATGTTTAGTGGTGTTTCACGTAGGGAGGAATCACCACTTGACCTCTTCTTCAAAGCAGATAAGCGGGAGAAGGCTGAAAAGATACGAGCACGAAGTACCAACTCCAATGCCACGGGGTCCGTTGGACCCTTCAACCTCCCACTTGTATCACCGGGTAATACAAGAACTCCGCCACAACCTACCAGTCAATACCGCAACAAAACCATACCAACTTCTCGTGGATCGGCAAGTGGTGTCTTTTCCATGGAGCTAGACGGATCTAACAGTCCTGGATTGCCACTCGGGCCGGCATTCTCCACTCCCTATAACGAAAGGATCTTGGCAGCACGGAAGATATCAAGTCCCTCGCAACCACATAATTCGTCGCCATGCAATTCTCAACCATCCTTGGACAACTCAGAGGCACTCAAGGCCTATCTGTTCTCTGCAGATCCATCTACCAATGATAACCTTGGGCCTGCTTTAAGCTCAACAAATTCTGCAATACCATATCAAGGCGGATATAGCTCTCCGAGTGGTTCTAGAAGCGGGGGAATGCCAGGAAGGTCTCCACAGACAAATTATAAGTACAGAGGTGATTCCCGAAGCACAGGAGACGTTCCCAAATCCGCTCGATCAGGTCTTCGCCAAGAAGTCACCCCAACAAAAACCCCTACAAGAACGCCGGATCGTACAAATTCATACGGACCATCCCAAAACCCGTCTCAAACATATGGGGACAACTTCCCAGCCACCAATAATGGTAATAGCGCTACTCAAGTCACAAACTCTTCGCCCGTGCCACAAGTATCCTCTGGTACCCCGCCTGGAAATGGTAATCCCGACCTTCGAGGTATGGAAAACGATTTGAGGCGGATGCTGAAATTGGATTCTCCCGGCTTTGCTGGATCAGCACGATAATCTGCAGTGCAAATCTACTTTTTTTCCATGGCAAACGGCGTTCGGGTGATGGCTTCTAAACCATCACATACTAGGTTACTATATTGGCGTTCTGGTTCTGGTTATCGTGTACTTTTTTTTTCTTCCTCCAGTGAGAGCGTTATGGTTACGACTTGGTGCATTTTGACTTTCAGGGTTTGTGGCATTTTTATAGAGATGATGGCTTGGTATACCCATGTTAGTTCTCGCAATGTTAGGGCTGGTTTGCCTTGTATTATTGGGGAGCAATTTCGGAAATGTTCTCACGATTGATGGTTATACCTCAAATCTCACGCTACGACGATTGATTCTGTTACATCTCTTGAGGCAAGATTCGGCTGTCTGGACTACAACAATTGGAATACTGGGGGAAGGAAAAACGGTGTGGCCCAGTTTTGTGGGAAGAACCAGCAATACTTAAAACATAAAAACAAAAAATCCTCGGATCTTCAGATTATGTTCTTAGTCACTGGAGTCTATCGTCGCAGATACCTCGGTGGTTTTTAGTTAGAGTCATCGTTGATGGCTAGACAGAAATGAATCCGTTCTAATACACATAACCCCTTTTTATGCTCGCTAGTTGTGATACGAGGTGGCTTCCCTGTGGGTTGTGAGTGAAGAGGCCTGGCACAACCTCTTGAAAACAAAATTATACCACTGAAATGACTTGACGTAACCCATGATTTTATACTACATGACCTCAATCATGATAGATGACAAGAAGTAATAGCAAATTTATTATGATACTGCTGCGGTCAATTCTCCTCGATTCCCGGCAGCCAATCGGCGAGGACCAAAAAAGCTCCGATAAGCTTTACAGAAAAATAATTCCGCTCACAATTTCTCCATGGAATTCAGGAATTGCACAAACCAATTCGAAATGCTAATATGAATAGAAGCCTCGCGGTGAAATATGGTCACCAATTACTACGGCCTCTCACGCGGAATTGGTTCCTCCAAAGAAAGTCTTTTGCGAGTGTAGCAACAGACACAAGGTATTGAAGTGCCCCTCCAACCCATCTCGCTGCGCAACTAATTCTCTGCGTTCAGGCCATACGATGTCGTCGTTATTGGAGGAGGTCATGCAGGAGCAGAAGCTTGTGCTGGCGCGGCGCGATCAGGGGCTAGGACTGCATTGATTACACCGAAACTCGAGAATATTGGTGTTTGTTCTTGCAATCCTAGCTTTGGTGGGATAGGGAAGGGGACAATGTTGAGGGAGGTGGATGCGCTGGATGGGGTTGCGGGGAGAGTTATTGATAAAGCGGGGGTGCAGTTCAAGGTGTTGAATCGGAAGAAGGGTCCTGCAGTCTGGGTAGGTGGATAATATGGTACTGACAATGCGACAGTTTGTGCTAAAGACTTTTTAGGGCCCTAGAGCGCAAATCGATCGGGATTTATACAAAAAGCATATGCGGGAAGAGTTAGAAACGTATCCGAATCTTTCAATCGTGACGGGTAGTGTGGCGGATATCATTGTTTCGAGGGAGGATGGTGTAGCGCAAAGTGGCAAGATTACGGGTGTGCGACTGGAATCGGGAGAAATTATACCTACGAAGCAAGTGGTGATCACGACCGGCACGTTTCTAGGCGGGGAAATTCACATCGGTTTGGAGTGTTATCCTGCAGGTCGCTTGGGCGAAGCGGCAACCTTTGGCTTGAGCAAATCGCTGAAAGATGCTGGATTTACCTTGGGAAGACTGAAGACGGGGACACCCCCTCGGCTTTTGAAGGGTTCGATCGATTTCAAAAATCTTGCCGTGCAACTAGGAGATCAGCCGCCGACGCCTTTCAGCTACCTCAATGATACTGTGTCTGTTCAGGAGCAATTACTGTGTCATGCTACGTATACGAATGAGGCTTCACATGCTGTGGTTCGGGAAAATTTGGACAAATCTATTCATATTAGAGAGACTGTGAAAGGTCCCAGATACTGTCCGTCGCTAGAATCTAAAGTCATACGATTCGCCGATAAAGATAGGCATATTGTATGGCTAGAACCCGAAGGATTCAACAGCGACATCATTTATCCCAATGGTATTTCTATGACTATACCAGCGGAAGCTCAAGAGCAACTTTTGAAAACCATCCCAGGTCTAGAGAATGTCACGATGACAGCGCCGGGCTATGGTGTAGAGTATGACTATGTCGACCCCCGAAGTCTCAAAGCAACACTTGAGACAAAGGCAATTCAAGGTCTCTTCCTAGCAGGTCAAATCAACGGCACTACAGGTTATGAGGAAGCAGCCGCTCAAGGTATCATCGCTGGTATTAATGCCGGACTTGCATCACAATCATTACCACGATTAGTTTTATCCCGCAGTGATGGCTACATCGGTATCATGATCGATGATCTCATCACCAAAGGTGTTTCCGAACCCTATCGCATTTTTACATCTCGCAGCGAATACCGCATGAGCACCCGAGCTGATAACGCCGACTTGCGACTGACGGAAAAGGGACGACTAGCAGGAGTGGTAGGAGAAAAACGCTGGTCTGCCTTTAACGACGAGGCAACTCAAATCGAAGGTCTCAAATCAGCGCTTGAAAAAAGTACATTTAGTGCTCCAGTCTGGATCAATGATGGCTTTAAAGTATCAAACGACAGTACTATGCGAAACGCCTTTGATGTTCTCCGCATCCGCGACGTCACAATCAACGATTTCTCAACCCGCATCCCAGAAATTCTAACCTACCCTCAGCGAATCCGAGATAGAGTCGGTATCGAAGCCGTCTATGCCCCATACGTCGCCCAACAAAAAGCAACACAGAGAGTCTTCCAAAAAGATGAATTGCTTAGACTACCGGTGGATTTGGATTATGATTCTATTCATGGAATTTCCATGCATGAGAAATCGGTGTTGAAGATTACGAGGCCGGAGAGTGTGGGACAGGCGAGGAGAATTGAGGGCATGACGCCGAGTGGGTGTTTGAGGTTGTTGGCTTTTGTGAGGGAAAGGTCGAGGGCGGTTCAGAAGGCGAATCTGGTTGATGAGGTTGCTAGGAAAAGAGGGGAGAGGGATGCGGGGGTTGAGGTAGAGGGGGGCTTGATTTGAAAGGATCATATGTATAGATATGCATGGCGATGGCGTTTATGGGAAGATCGGGCGGATGGATAATTTCCAGAAAAGTACTTTGGATTGGTGATTTGTAGGATGTTTACGAAATGTAACACTGTAAAACTATTATTCTGTAGAGGACATTTCTTCAGGGTCACAGGTGGGGGAACAATGGACTGTGTGTACTCGTAGATAGACCATACATTCCAATGTAACCATCTGTAGCTAATATTATTAGCTCAAGTTTATTAAATTCTTCCACTACACTATAATACATCATATCATAATGGTACGTATTGATGATTCTACTCTGTAACAGCAACCAGTATGATTTTGATATTCCCTCGATGGTTAGAGTTGCACATTGTGCTATCTATACATGACAAAACATATACACATATACACATATACACATATACACATATACACATATACATATACATATACATATACATGCTCATAAATATATACAGTAGGAACCAAACCCCAACCCCCACAAAGATTAATCTCCTCACCTCATTTCACCTCATTTCACCTCACCTCACCTCCCCTCACCTCATTATCTATGAATGGATGACTCAACCTTTATCAATCAAGATTCAAGATTTAAGATTCAAGTAATCTTCGAGGAGGTCCTTGGGGGTATGGGTATAACAAAATATAACAGAGTATACAGTAAAACAACAGGGATATGTGATATGTTGCAAATATAACATGGGTAGTAGTAGTTCAATGAGTAGTTCAAAGAATAAGTAGTTTACTGGGAATAGGGAAACACGCATGCCCTATGCAATGTCGGTGACTGCCCCCCTCTCGCTCGTGATTTTTTCTCGTGAAGTTTCTGGTAGTTCGCAGTGGGATTTGGGATTTGGGTTGAGTAGGGTAGGGTAGGGTAGGGTAAGGAGGGGAGTATGGAAGGATACTTACTGTAAGCGAGGGGAGAGGAGGAGAGGAGACGAGGAGACGAGACGAGAGGTGGAGGAAAGTAAGTAAGTGAGTCGGTTATGGGTTGTGGATATATATACCACCGATATATATACCGATGTTGAGATCGAGATTCACTTCCCCTTAATTGGAAAGTCAAGAAAAAGTTATCTAGAACTAGGAGATGGAAATAAATTACATCATACCTCTCTCTGTTCACCGCATGCCTGAATAAATTAATAAATTACCATGAATGAAGCGAAGCTTTCACAATGTATTGTTGTATCGTACATGTGACTTACTATCAGTTTATCCTATGATTCCTATCCTAATTTTAATTCCTCTCATAGTTGTAATTATATACAACTCACATCTCACACCGTCAGACAGAAATCTAATCGTGTATGTACATGTACAGCCTGGATTTCTATTACTACATAACATACCATTCCATTCCATTCTATCACCTATACCCATTAGTCATCCTATTTCAATTTCTATCTTTTTCTAGATTCCGATTCCGCTTCCTGTTTCTGATCTGGCTGCTTCCCCTTCTTTGCAGAATCTGTTTGACCAATGATTTTGACTGCGTCTTTGGTGTAGATGTAGCTCAATCCGCTCCAAATGGTGGTTGTAGCTACTAGGTATCTTGGTTTGATTTGTTAGTATATTCCTTCGCATCCCATCGATTCTTCATTATTTGCTCTTTCGTCTATAGAGTATAGAGCTCATGATTCCCCTCCTCAGCTTATTCCCTCTCTTGTCCTCGTTACACCCTACGAAACACCCAGCTAATAAAAGCACAAACTTCAATTTTTTTAAAAAAACTCACTGAAATCCCGTCATGGCAATTCCCACATCCCAACTGATCAACGGCAACGCCGTCGTCGCCCCAATTAACCCCAGTTGCAGTGCTGTGTTATATTTACTAATAGTAGTCGGATGCACCTCCGCCGACGGGAGTGAGAAATCCCAATAACGAGAAAATGATTTGGGGGGAGGGAGGGAAATCCATCGCCAGTAGATGGCGGAGATGGCGAGTGCGATATCGCGGCCCAGAATTATGATTGCGAGCCAGACTGTTGTGTGGGAAGTTAAATTTGGTGGTGTTTTGAAGTGATAGAAAACTCATGTTTGAGATGCTGGAAACGGGTAAAGGAGGGACGCAACGAGATAAACGTCAAAAAGAGAAACATACCCGGCAACCCCCCCTTAATCGCCAAACAAACCGTCAAAACGGTCATCAACGTCTTATCCGCCATGGGATCAATAATCGTTCCCACCACCGTCTGCAAATTCCATTTCCTCGCAATCCATCCATCTACGAAATCCGTAACTCCCGCGTAAGCAAAAAGTGCAACGGCCCACGCATGTTGATCGTGCAAAACAAGGTATCCGCAGATGGGCGCGGCGATGAGACGGGAAAAGGTGAGGATGTTGGGGATGGTGTAGATATTTTCGT
This sequence comes from Sclerotinia borealis F-4128, assembly GCA_000503235.1. Lineage (NCBI taxonomy): Eukaryota > Fungi > Ascomycota > Leotiomycetes > Helotiales > Sclerotiniaceae > Sclerotinia > Sclerotinia borealis. Next base: position 22,391 of record KI628700.1, on the reverse strand, counting down.
GGGGCGTGAGGGATTTAATGGATTTGAGGACCTGGAGAGGTTTTTTCAGGGGTGTGAGTGTGGGCCGAGGGGTAGCTTGTTTGCTGAAGGGGTTTTGCGTCAGTTTTTTTATGTGAAGTCTGAAAATTCAAATACAGTAGAATGACCATCGCCATGTAGCCATATATCTCTCTTCCCATCTCATTCCACGCTCCCAACTCCCCACGCATTGGAAACGTCACTAGACATATAATCACGTGACACAAGTCACCTCTCCATTCGAAGTCCCATCCCGAATCCCACAAAAGAAAAGACTCCCCTACCTATCCTTCTTCCCACCACTCCCCGTCGAATACCTCACAATCCCCCTCTCCCGCTGCGTTCTATAACCCCATTAGCTTCATCCCACACCAACCCACATCATCCCCGCGAGCAATCTCACATATCAGAAAAAAGCACCCGTCCATTACTCTCCGACCAGCCACTCAAACCCGCACGACTCGAACCCCTACAAATCGACCTCGAAGGAATGCGTATCGAAAGCCCTGGCACCGAGCCCATACACCTCGTAACCCCCAACCCCAACCCCATCCTCATCACCATGCCTCCCTTACACAACATCAAAAACTGTTGTCTAGCCATCAATCCCGAAGTTCTCATTGCATCCTGGTGTGTGTGTGAACCTTGACGTTTCAGAAAGTTCACCGCAAGTGCCAAAACTATAAATACTCAATTGACACAAAGTCAATGCAATTTATTTTCTGGACTTTCGAAGATGAAGTTTTTGAGTTTGGTGTTTTTTTCTGGAAGGAGAAGAGAACCTCAATGCTAAATGAGATGGATTTGATGATTTTCCGATTGGCGACGGGGAATAAGGCGGGGATTATTTTAGCCGCGTCGCGCGACTACGCGTATCGCGATTACATGGGGTTAGGTATCACCAATTAATTGTTCACCACAATCCTTTACAGTATTTGATCAATCATACAAATACAAGAAAGCGATGCTCTACTTCATACGTTTCTGGAAAATCACCAAAGCACTATAATGAAAACAATCAATATGTAAGATGCGTAAATAATGCTCTATTTCTTTTTTGTCTATTTAAAAAGGATGGATTAAAATACATTTGAGAAAATCGATTGGCATACAATATGAAATAAAAGAAAACTCATCTCCCAGAACCCTTCATCATTCGTTCAATGACATTGATGTCTAATTACAAATTCTAGCCCATGGAAAAAGATCTTCGCTCAGTTGATTCTTCATGGAACTGACAGGTATACATACAAACATACATGTAGGGGTAACATCCGCGATACTGTGATAATAGGAATCAATATGCCGACCATAAGTACACATGTGCCAGCCCGTCCAGCAATCATCCGTGATCCATAAATACATACAAGTGTTAAAATAACTGAAAAGAAAATGAAAAAAAGTTTCAACAACTAGTATATCGACCGCAAAGCAAAAGCCTTGTCTCATAAGAGCCTTTCGAATAACCAAAAGGAAGCTAACAAAACTTAACAGTGCCGAAAGGTTGCCATATGATGACAATAGACAGACTGAGAAGGCGAATGCGATGTCGAAATATACAAAGAAACTGTGCTGGATCCCCAGTTTCGCGCCTGATGCCAAGTTGGAGGGCGAGTGGCGGTGGGGAGGAGGAGTGTGGTGGGAGGAACGAGCGACGAAAGTAGCCTTGAGATATAGGGAACTGGTTCTCGTCGTTGGAAGGATATGGACTCGATCGTGTATATACACTGAAATATTTGCTCATCTCCCACAATTCATCTAACTACTGCCGTTTGGAGAGCCGTTTGGATGAGACCAATCGGCTTGGGATCCCATCATATAGTGGGCATGTCCAGTGCTGGCGTTACCCGGCGAGGCTTCCGTATTTTGGACATAATATTGTGCGACTGGTTGGGCATATGGAAGGTCGAATGGCGGCAACGTTCGTTGCGTCTGAGAATAACCATGAGGGGTATTAGGTGTAACTCTTGACTGGTAACCACTGGCGGGTGTATATCCAGTCTCATTAGGGGTTCTTGAGTCCATTTGACCATGGATCATTCCAGACATCCTAGTTAACATCTCGGGTCCTCCAGAACTATTTAATGATTGTTGGCCATAATTCGAAGATCGGTGATCAAGCGGCGTTGTATTCATGCTGTTCATGTTATTCATGTTGTTCATGTTGTTCATGTTGTTCATGTTGTTTATGTTGTTCATGTTATTCATGGAATTGTGGTGCTGTTGTCTATAAACATTGACGTGTCCTTCAGGCTTGGGTGTGTGGTACATGATATGAGCTGGTGGATATTGAGTATAAGAGCCGCCATTTGAACTTGTTGCAGGAATCCCTGGGTTATAAGAAGAGCTGGCACCTAAACCTGTCGCAGGGAGGCCTCCATTATATGATGTGTGGTTATATGACGCGGAGCCGACACCCATTGTGTGATTATTGTTCGTGAAATGACCGTTGGATTGATATGAGGCGCCAGTCATAGATGGGTCAGGTAGTCGCGGGGCGTTTGGATTCGGGAAGCTGTAATCACTTCGATCCGGGTTGTTAAATTGAGAGGATAAGTGATTTTCGCGAACATCGTCGTCTTCGTTCAAACCGTTTAGATCTCCAGGAGGATGTTTGTAGCTTTTGCTAAAGATTATATCTTCACGCGGCTTGAGATCCTTGAATTTAGGATCCATTTGTGGAGTTTGAAGTCTGCCGGACACGATGTCGTCGATATTGTAATACGATACAATGTGATGAGTAATTTCACGTACCGTTATGGTAATCGTCTTCTTTATGAGACAAACATTATCCTCTTTGAAGTCGTACGAATCAACCAGGGAACCGACCAATGAGCGTTCCAAATCCTTGCTGAGTGCTCCATGCGCAGAAGAGTAAACGCGACCTGGGGTTACTCCATTACCACGTTTCATTTGCATGCCTTGTCTCTTATCTTTCGCCATAGCCTTTTTCTTTTGTCCCGGCTCAAATGGTTTGTTCAACTCTCGATAGACAAGGAAGTTTCCTACCATGCGACTCGGACTCCATGTAATGCCATCGGTCCATCGTTTCACTCCGGATGATGTTGATTCGTGTACGAAAACGTTTCCACTCTTGATGAGTTCGGGTCTCTCTTTATCATGAGGGCGACGGGCGAGATGGCTGAGATTTCCTTCAAAGCAGGCTTCGAGAAGTAGCATTGCATCTGTTGTGTCTGCAATGTACCCCGTCCAGGTCGGACCAAGAATACCTGTTGCTCCAGCAGGCATGGCTACAGAAATGAGATCACCCGTTGATGATATCGTTCAGCTTGATCTGATACACTGTTAAGTGTCACGGTTGAGTATAAAGTTGGATATGTATCGATGTCAGTTGATTGAGGAACTAATGGTCCCCTGCTCCAAACGTTTTGACAGAAACTAAAATTATAAAGGTAAAATATTAGGTTGAAAATAGAGTGTGATATGCAATCTTAAGGCGTAGTAGGCTGGAAGTAAGGTTTGATGTTTTCGGGGTCGAAGTCACGAACAGCAAAGGAATTTGAGGTTGAGATTGAGCTTCTGGTCGATATATTCAGTTGATATTCGACGTCAGGAAACGTTGAATGTTGATGAGTATGAGGTAAAGGTTTCTTTCATATACATGAGAAGGTTATAAAATTATTGAATAACAATAAGAATAGAAAGAGCAATTGGGGAAAAAAAGTATTCGTGGGGAGAAATGAGACTAAAATACATTAGCATGATCTAGTCAAGAAAGAAGCAGTGGACAAGCTGCGCTTACCTCAAGAAGGGAAGAAGTAAGGAAGAAACGTTTAAAAAGTGGAGTTTGAAGCAGACGAACTTCAATGATGTTGCAACTACCAAGTTCGAAATAACGCCAGGCATTGGCATTAAAATAATCGCCTGCTACAAGTTTTTGATATCTACGAAACCAGTTTTGTCCTACCGAAGTGATCTGCAATGCTTGGTAGCCGGTGGACATCGATGTTGAAGTCGACATACCAAGACCAATAATTTGCCAAAGGTGCTGGGTATGACATGCGTACCGGTACCGGTTTCCCTCTACAGTGAGGTAGTGTAGTGTAGTAGTTACATCTGCGCATCACATCAATTGCATGGGGTTCGGCTGTTCTCTCAATGGTTCATCGCCGATACTAGCATCTCCAAGCATTAAGTTGTGTTATACTGATGCAGGGACTTGGAAACAACTAGAGACTCATTCCTTCAAGATCAGGGCTGTCTGTGGTCCAGGCGCCAAATACACACATTGCTAAATTTAAGATAGTTGAAAAAAGTGGATGTTGGTGTCTACTAGTCAGTGTTCACTACTACTAGCGCTTGACTTGGCTTCAAACCTTCGCCTGGAATATCATCCCTACAAGCGTATAACTATAAATGCCTGCGATGGCGATGGATGCATTGCGCTCTCCGCTTGAGCCGGGTGTTGAAATTCGGTCATTTTGTTCTTGGAAGTGGGAAATTCCCGTGAAGCTAATTTTATGCCCTTAGTCCGGAGACTCAGTTTCATACCCGACATCGCTGTATATTAATTCCACTGTATTAACAAGGTGTTGTAAATATATTTGTACTATATACGCAACAGGGATTCACAAGAGCTCATATCGACGTTCGAGATACCTGCTAGTTGGATGTAATATCAAAGAATGTTTGATAGGCATTATTGGTTCCTACAAAGGACGTAGCAGAGAGGGGCCTATCCAATTGATTTATCAGTTGGTGATTGTCTTGTAGCCAGGCACTTCAATGTTCGAAGAGCTAATACTATTTCCCTTTTGGGCTTCCATCTAGAAGTGTCAAAGATGCAGATAGAATTTGCCGCTGGGAAAGTTAATCTAGCACGCTAAAGCCGGTGCTCTGCTCATCGTAGATCTGTACTACTGTCGCCATGATTATCTTCATATGACAGAAATTGGTAGGTGCTTTCAATCGAAAACTTGAAATGCTCCCCGGTTATCACAAGTTCAACGTATCAGAACGATTAGGTGTTGAAGCCGTAGCAGACCCCACACCTTCACATACCACTTCGAATTCATTGAGTTGTGATCGCTTTGAAATGACTCGAAGGTTTTCGTTAAGGAGGCACCGTACGAACGTACCTGAAGCCCAGTTTTCAGTCCTCGAGAAGATCGCTTTAGTCCTCCATGCTCGGGGAACAAAGGATGACGACTGTGCGTCTAGATGGCGTATAACAAACTGGAGAAACTCGATCGATAATCCTCATTGGTAGAGGTGAAAAAATCCGCAGTGAGTTATTATTATTGGCCGTTTTGTCTAATATTGGATCGTCTGGTTCTTCCCCTCATTGTGTGCCACCTTGGTGCCACCTCGGCTTACAACCTCGAACCTCAATTCAAGCGCTCATGGTGCTGTACCGCCATATGACTTGGAAAGGAAGATATTTGTTGTGAAAGGAACACAAAGGTCTATATATATTGTAGTAAACTTTGTGAAAACTTATTTTCCTCCAACAGATGTGCTGCGACTCAGTCCTCGGGCAACAGTGACTTCACTATTACATCAGTTCCCATATAGTAGTGAAAATCCTACAGCCTACCGGTAATAAAAGATTCGAAGCGTGATCACCTATGTTTAGTCATTTTTTAAACCTTTGGCTACAGGTATTCTGTGATGTTTAACCTCTGTTAGGCGTATATTAGAGTTTTCGAATTCAAGGAATTTGGCTAGCTTCGAACTAATATAGTCCGAATACCACAAAAATGTACGAGCACAAAATCTGGCGGCGATTTGATTGACTTTAGAGCTAAGAATGGAGTGCATGTTCCCCAGCCTTTTGAATAGAATTCTAGCCTTTTCCGACGAACTCCACGATTTTTCTAGTGATAAAGTCTGTGTGGTAATGTGGTACGCAGGATGGGTTCGGAATTTCGGATACGCACAACGCGTACGTTATTTCTCCGCATTGCAAAAATGGGCCGCATCTTTTATGCCTTTAATCCGTGTGAAAAACTAAAGAAATTGCTAAATAGTGAGTTGTGCGGTGTGGTGTAGTAAAGTGATGGTAGTTAGTTATTTATTAGAACCACTAATAAATAATTTAGTGGTGGGAGGTTCAGACTAGATATTTCGCTAACTGTGTCTAACGCCACCAACGTAGTGATATCTTTCTGTAAATTGAACGAATGCTTAAACATGTATTGACGAATCGGAAACTATCCCGACTCCTCGGTTCGGAAGATTCTTTCGAATGTGTCCTTTGTGATAATATATAGAATTGTGTACTCGATTTCGGTTTAATTTTACTTCGTCGAGTGCTCTGTTGAACGGGCGAGAGGACCAGAGCGAATGCGGAGTCGAGATTAATGTTCATTTTGAACCGGAATTGAGCTAAGCTGCTTCGATTCATAGATTCATCAAGGTCTCGAACTTAAGGTCATTGATCCTCATCGGCTGAGTTCCGTTATCAAGAGAGAGTTAGATAGTAAGTCCATCACAACCAATCAAGTACATTCATCTGCGATAACATTGATCGTCGCTGAAAATAACATAATTGGCGTAGTGTGGATGAAGATGTACATCGTATCATTATTTCCACACCCTTTTTATTCCAATTACACCCCATAATTTCCAAGCCAGCCATATTCAAGGAATTTTGAGCAAAAGTTTCGAGGTTTGAGGATTATCGGATGCTTGCTGCGCCTGCCTGTACCTATCTCCACTCCTCCCTTGCTCCCTTTCCCCTGCGTCAACTTTCGTGATTGAAGATCAATTATCATCACACAGATTGCCTGGAAGTCCACCTATGGCAGGTCTTGCCTCTCCAAATTAGAGCAAATTGTTCCCCGCTAAGGTGAGTTAATTAATACACATTTGCTGTAATTTTTCTTGTAGAAATACCGGTGCGTAGTTGTCCAATTTGACGAAAAAGTCGGAGATTGACCAAAGTTTCACTCACCGGCAGAGCTTTGATTTCCTGAACCTAATCAGGATTTGAGTCTCACATTTCTCTTCAAGGTAGATCCTAGATTAGCGGGGGGTTATCCACATTCATTTGCACCAGATTTCAGTACCGATTTTGACCCCTAACTACCGTACAATGGACTGAAAATCACTCCCCACCAAACTCTTGTGCAACACTGTAACCTTGGCTCAACGGCGTAGTCCTTGTCGAGATCCGCTTCTCTCAAATTAAAAAGAGTACTTTTACTGGATGGCAGACGCTCTTCTCAATGAGCCTATCGTTCGTCAAGCGCTGCACCCTTGTTGTTTCCGATGGGGAAGTGCACAGCTGCCCAACGGCTGAAGTGGGCAAGATGGGAAAGTGGCAGGTCCAGATTGATCGGCAATCATGCCAGTGAAGATCGCCGAAGTTTTGTAGACAAAAGCATGGATCTCGCGTCCTTGAAAGGCTCAGGCATCCGAAGATGGGGGTGAAGCTGTCGTGTCCATCATGCCATGTCAAGCAGCTGCAATCTCGCCAAGATGCAAATAATTTTCCAACTCATCGAAATAATATTGTCTCCAGAATTGTCTCATTGAAATAAGGTGTTTTGAACGAAATGTCCGTGATTCTTGAGTGGGCCCATCCATAGTCATGAATCTATGAAATGAGGAGGAGGGGGCGGTCTATGAGTTGACTGCAGATGACCTGGAAGCAAATTATGCCAGAGCAGGGGGCCTGCCTGATTGACACACCTCGTTCGCCCTGCCTTTCATAATTATATTGTTTCCGACATTGGTGCGGGTAAAAGAATGGACGAATGTCGTAAATTCAGGCCATATCATTTTGTCAGTATTGCACACTCTCTCTCGCAAGGATAGCCACAATCTAATCATTTTCAAATACAATCAGAGTTTTCCTTTAAGCTGCTGGTAATGCAAAACATGTTATGCTTTCGTCGTCGTGTGTAATCAAATCTCACTTGCGAATGCCGCACAAGGAATAGTATATTGTCCATCATGGGGCTGTGCAGGTCGGCGATGCTGGGCCTACATCACTCGAATTGGATATATACGGATCTTCAGGAAGCGAGAACAAGCAAATCATGAAAGAATCATTCACATCGTATAATCAAGCTCCCCCTGGGATGGCGACAGCGTCGGCAATGCAGGTTCATTACCCATACAGGCATCCTTGAAGAGGGGTTCGCCTTGTTCGGCCCCTTTTGGGCGAGTAATATCATAGATGAGAGAGAGCAGCAGTCTTCCTTCACCGTCTTCATGAGATGGCACATTGTTATCCTGGCGAATCTTTTATATTTTTTTCAAGGGGTCGGCATGATACGACTGTGAATTTCTTCGTCGTTCGCAACATAAGCCATAATACTGGGTAAAGAGGTTCTCTGCAGTGTTTCGAAGTCAGGGGTAGAAATATCATGAACTCTCCCCTGCGAACACGTTTCATAGAATCGAGATCCCCAGCTGTTGCGGGGGGGTATTGTTTTCTGCAGATCTGCATGTTGAACTGCGTGCTTATCATGAAAGAGTTACATCCAAAAAAAAGTAGCAGCACGCAGCACGTGGCACACCGCAGTCGAAACTAAAACCTTCAGCCCACAACGCCCACGCGGGTAGGACGGTATCCTCACCCATTCCACTTTAGGCTTAACATTTGGGAAGCTCCAATATGGAAATCATCGCACCGGATGATTGGCTTGATCAAGGATTTTCGTCGTAAAACCAGGGACGCTTCGATCCATACGTATGGGACGGGAAAACCATGGGCACGGGGATGGACCCATGAAAAGCATCCATGGCCGGTATTCCCAATTTAGTGACAGCAGCTAATGCATTCAAATCGGTAGCGGGGATGGAAAATAAAACACCGCATTCCCAGTTTCTGCAATTCAACTTAGGCTCTTTCGTTGCTCGGTCCTTCACCATACGGCCCCTTTATTCGGTAGGTTAGCTGCCTGTCCGGGCTCTATTTTCATTTCGCTTGATGAAGGAAAGTACAATATGAAAACGGATAAGACTTGCCATGCACTTTCGGAAAGATTTGCGCTTCCAACGTATGCCCATGCGATAGGTCGTGGACTTTCTTGAGTCTTCTGGGATCTCACAAATAGCATCTTGTTGTGCATCAATAATCCCTTCCTACAACTTTGACAATCGCGCATGAGGCTTCTGGGGAAACTAGTTGCGTCGTACCATTTTGATCGAAAGCAAACCGTGCCAGCAGCCTGTGAATCGTAAAGTTAGTGATCATTGGGAAGCCATATCCTAGTAACAGTCATTTGTTTCAAAATTTAGAGTTTCCTTACATCTGTACCACCCTTGCTTTCTATAACTGTTTGCTTGCTGTATATGGGCATTTAATGACCAATTCTAATATGCAAGGTTGATGAATGTACCTGGGAAAATACACGCGGAATCTGCGCCCAATTTCTTCCGAGAGTTGTCTCTCCAACAAGGTCTCTGTTTTGGACCTTGTGGGCTTCTCTGTTCTCCACTTGTATTCCTTGTATCCATTATCGCCTAGTTGTATAGCAAGTCAGTCCATGGTGCAATAACAAGAAGCGACAATTACAGAACACTGTGCTCGTACTTCATGCCGCCAGAAAGTCCGCAACTCGGGTAAACCAGCACATACCATATGGTGGTAAACTACAATAGGAATAGCCTAGTTTTTAACTTCCCGAGTTGCGGACTTCTGGCGGCATAAGTATGAGAGGGTCACTTGAACCCTGCGAATGTCGTTATCTGCCTGTAAGGCAGGTCATAAACTAAAGCATGGGGAAAGTTCGGAAATAATGCAGATGTCAAAATAGCATACTTACCCTGTGATGCCAAATATATTGTCCGGAGAAATCGGTCATCAAGGTTACCAATAGAAGCAGTCTGTTGGGGTTAGTGTCCAATATCTTGTTGAATGAGTTTGAGCGTACTAAGAAATCAAGTTCCAATGGTTGGTCTGTCTCCAGCCCAAGGCTGCTTACAGATCTGCCCAAACCAGGGTAGCCGGTTCGTTGCAATTCCGGGCCAAAATGGGATCCCCCACTGAATGGAGTTAGATGTGGTCAATATGAAGGAATTATGATATGTACACACATGGAATGTACAAGTGCTAGATGATTCGTATTAGAATAGTCAAAGTTTCTGAAACTCTCCAACGTTTTAGGCGGCAGTCCCATAGCTCCAAGGAAGTGAAACAATTCCTTTGAAAATGGTGTTGTCTGGTCGTCAGACGCCTTCTCGCCATCGGACAATCTTGGAAGATCAATCAAAAATACGACCTAGTCAATTTGTATCAGTTCAATTGCGAGGTGACGGTAAGTTGCTCACATTTTCCACGATTCCACCGCTCTCTCCCCAATCATATGGCGTCAGATTCGCCGAGGGTATGACCAGTCGTAAATGTGTAGGATGCGCCAGGAGTTGGAGTTTTGAATGCATGCAATCAACGTTACCTTCCATCGAGGGAAAACAAAATCGAAAGGTTTTTGGTGCTAATGATTGATAATTCAGTTTCTAAAGTATCTCAGTCAACATGGTACTTGGAACAAAGTATAATACTTTCATCCAGTAATTCGCTGGTAGAATGACAGAAGGAAATCTTCCTGGTCTTGATGCTGGATCTTGAGTTGCCAACAGTCCAGACTGCAGCTCGTATTTGAAAGCTTTCGATCCCTCGAAAGCTATGAACCTTTATGGATGTTATATTCCCAAAAAGAAATCTCATGTTGAAAGTGAGAATAAGATAATATGAACAACACATATTCGCAATTGGAATGTAATTGAAAACATTGAAAACGTTGGCTAGATTAAATGAATGCTTTCGGAATGTTAAGTGGGATTCTAACGTGGCATCAGGCAGTCTCTCGCAATCAGATCAATCTCTTGGGGTGCCAAATAGTTCCCGTTCACAGTATAAATCTGGAATGTGAAGCTCGTTCCATGTTCTGAGATGCTGTATGGCTTTTCCTATTCAGATAGCCCGTTTTTTCCCTCTGGATTGGCTGCGCAAGAGAATAAGAACTATATGCCACTCGGCCACGCTGAGAATATGTTTGGGAGGAAAGGCGACAAGATGCAAAAGCTTAGAAATAGGATCAAGGAAAAAACATTCTACTTACTTCGGATTCATTTTTCGCTTGTAAGACCCAAATAACCTTTGTTCCTGGTGATATCTTTGATATAATCCAATCAGGTTCTATTTGGAAGGCGCTCAATAAAGCATGGGTAAGGTCCGCACTTTGAAGAACCTCTTCAATTTTGATATCATCCTCCCGGGGAAAGCCATCAGCCCAAGTTTTTTTCACTACTCCATGAGGAAATTGAACACCGATGCCTGAGACGCTTCCTGGTTTAGTATCTCTGGGTAAATTTTCAGTGATGACGGAAGTGCCTGTTTCTGGGTCTCTTTCGGTGAATCCGGAGGAAATTCTGTCAAGTGCGCGACCTGTTCCTCCACTCGTGGAGTTTCGATCCGTAGATTTGTTTTGGTCGTCGTCGTCTGCCTCTCTACTGAGTGTCGCCTCTAGTCGAGAGGCTTTTGGCTGGCGACGTTCGCCGGGTGAAGATGCCGGCGAGGAAATCGAAGCCTTCCTTTTCTTAGAAATGGCATCTGGTGCCCTACTCTTATATTGAACTCTTGCTATACGTTCTACCTCCATCTGCTTACGGTTCAAGCCATTGAGCACTGTACTGCTTGGCTGGCTGGGCACTACAGATGGTCGGAGTTAGCATTATTGAATGAAACCGCGTGGTACGAATTATACTTACCACGAGAACTGGTGCCAACCTTTTCATCCGTGCTTGTATTGTGAATAGGATCAGCTTGTGCGAATTTGAAGTGTGATGCGACAGGTGCATCGAGGTCATCATCGTCATCTGAAACAGTAAGATCAATAAGACTTTTCTCACGAGTTGGTAATGACGATGAAGTTTGTCCCAAAGATAGAGCAATAGCTCTCTTCAAATCTTCGTCGAATTCCGAGTCGGACATGACTATAGCAATTGTAGAGACCTGATGTAAATGAGTAGGTACCTCTACCAAAGTGATAATGAAGGTGAAGTATTGATTTCCTGATAGGTGGCGTACCTGTCGGAGATGACAAACATGAGTTTGTCAATATCAGAAAGCTTCCTGGTTGCTTACAGCAACAAGCAGAGACACAAGGAAACAGGAAACAAACAAGGCATAAAGAGTGTGAGATAATTCATATCAGATGGGCTTCACTTTCTGTCTTATTGATTGAATCAACTGGTCTTGTGAAATTGATCACAACATCGAAGGACGATTTGATACTGTCCTTTGTTTTTGTTTTTTTCCCTTGTTGCTGAGAGAGGCAGAGGCATTGCCGAAGGAAGTGCGGTAGAGGTTCCGCGTTCCAAATTAACCCTTGCTAGCTTGGATTCATTTAAATTTACTGATATATACGGTATTATTGATCAAATTCTCAAATCTGTCGCATCACCCAACTATTAACCCTAGGTACTCAGATAAGTAAACCAATCAATATATCGAGCGCTATTCAAATATACAATCATGAAGTTCAAGATATTTGTTACACTTCAGTTTAGACATCAAATGGGGTTAAGATATTGATTGATCTTATCCAAACACCGGGCAAGATTGATTCAAACATTTGACGCTAGTATACGGAGATAAGAATACAGCGAGGATACCTAATAGATAAGACTTTCAGCTCACAAGAATTTCATTGATAGCTTCATTATTGCCGTCTTCTTTCTACACTTCTCTATGTTGTTGCGTCCATTGTGTAGGCCAATTTGGCGTACTTCCTTTCGTTATGCTTCTTTAAGTTGCCGACATATATCTCAAACTGACAAAGCTCCGCCCTTCCCTACAATTGCAAAATGCCCCTCTCCAACATGTTCTTGCGCCGAGAATCCCAAGATGCCAGAAGGCTTCGAGATAGACCATCTAAAGCCACTCAATGGCACGATGGCTGCATATGCTGAACAGGTTCTGATATGTACGGGGAAGCCAGATTGGCCTTCTCGTATTGAGGAAGACAATTCCGGGGACAACCTGGCTGCGGACATCAAGGAGTTGATGGGTCGCGGCGGGATGTATAGTGATGTATTAACTCCCAATATTTCTCTTCATTTAGGTTGAAACTGACAGTATCATAGCCTTATAACAATGTTTCGATCACGAACGCATCCTTTCCTTCTACGATTGCCTCACATCGACCTGAGATTATAACGACTTCTGCCTACATTTTACCATCTTTCAAATATATACCTTTCCTACCACGAGTTTCGTTCGATTCCGTGCAAGCTCTGGTGAAAGGATACTTGCTTCCCACGAAATTAAATTCCGCACATGATAGCCTATCTCCCATACACAAAGATCGTTTACGGCGGAGTGAGCAAGAAGCACGTTTTTTGCCCGCTGTAAAAGATGTGAAGGATATCTTGGTATTAATCTGCGGACATGGAGGGCGAGATATGAGATGTGGAATTACAGGCCCAATTTTACAAGCCGAATTTGAGAGAGTTCTGCCGGCGAAAGATGTACAGGTCTTGAAAGGTGCAGTGGAGGTTGGTGACGATAGCTCTACAGGGCTTTTGGAAGGATCGAGTGAACCGATCGGGAATACTGCAAGAATTGCTTTGATAAGTCATATCGGGGGGCATAAATTCGCTGGTAATGTCATACTTTACATCCCACCTAATACGAAGATGAGGGATGGTGGAGCCCATCCGCTGGCCGGTTGTGGAATTTGGTATGGGAGAGTGGAACCGAAACGCGTCGAGGGTATTGTGCAAGAGACATTGTTGGAAGGAAAGGTCATTGAAGAAATGTTTCGCGGTGGGATTAAACAAGGCGGTGAAATTCTGAGGATATAGACGCCTCTTTTTCGACGTGGGCAACGAAGCAATGTAGCAAAGCAGAGTGAAACCACTGACAGGCAGGCAATGGCACGAAAGAATAGTGTTGTTGAACAATAGAATATAATAATAAGAATGGGATATAGAAAGTATCTCCACGGCAGGTAAGCAGCGTTCGAAGAATAGTTTACAATACGCAACAGAAAACCTCCTCCCCAATTCTCGATGATAAATGTCTACATTCTGATCATATCACCGAGTGGAAGATATACGTAGCCCGTTGCAAATTACTCATCTTTGAACTTCTATTAGCAGACGCTCGATGTCTCGGCCAGAGGCAAATACTTATTACTACTACCCGTTACCACATGCCTCACAATGAGCACCGAGGCAAGCTTAAAACAGCTGTTACATAGGTAGGTATGTATGTGGAAACGACATAGATGCATCACATGATAGTCTAAGTAGATTGATTGGTGAGTACCTAGGTTGGTAGGTAGAATTGAGATGGAGATGAATGGAACACATTGAGCAAGAGTATGCATCGGAATATCGGCATTTTCATTGCCCATTCAATTCCTCCATTCCATTTCTATTCCGCCATTCATGATCTTCGTGAATACGAGGTCTTTTAAGTGGGGTTGTTCTTTTGCATAGAGCGTTCCAGTTCCTTCGATTTCTTCTAAAATCAAGTATTTTGCCCTCATATGCATATTTTAATACTCATTTTAACCAAATGTGATCTAGTGGTTCCGTTATTTAGGTTCTAGAAGTCCCTCTGACTGCTCTAATTAGCGGGAGATCCTCCCTTTCCCGATGTTGTTAGCATGGAGAAGCCACACTTCCACAAAGGGGTTTACTTCTTGCGCTTCTCGGTATCTCTTTTCAACCAATTAAATGACCTCTTGTTTTATTTATTGGCTTAATTCTACGGGTACTTTAAACTGTTCAACCACATCTTCTACCTGATGCCGCATTCACAGACAACAAGAAAACCAATCACATTCCGTTTCGAAAGACTATACTATAATTGGCTGGATGAGACAACTCCTACGTCATTGTAAACAATGGAAGCTCAATTTGCCGCAGGAGACGAGGCATGAGCTCGTTCTTTCTTGCAGTTACCTGCAGATACAGTTGCAATTCTAGTTGAATGCGCCTTCCCTTTGTGTGCCCATTGGTAACAACTTGGTCATAAGCAATTTCAGGTATGACGTACTGGAGCCATCAGGGTTAGTGAATGCGTCCTTAGCTTCGTTTGAGGGAAAGCAGATTAGGATATAAACCTCCATCTCTCCCATCTTCTCAGTTTCTTTTTCATCAACAATACAACTCACAAGTCTATTCTACAACTTTACAATAAACCAAACAACCTCAAATCAAACCTTCAAACCAAACACTCAAAACTTTCAAAATGGAGTCCGTCAAGGCAAGTCTCTCTTTTCTACTCATTATCCAACGATTCCTCCTCCGTTTTCACAACACCTTCTAACACAACTCCCATAGAACGCTGCCAACTACGTCGCTGAGACCGTCCAAGGTGCCACCGCCACCACCTCCAAGGAGGCCAACAAGTCAGTCGCCAAGGACAGCGACGCAAGCATCGGAACCCGCGCCAGCGCCGGTATCGATGCTGTTAAGGACAAGGCCGATGAGTCAGGACACAACACCAAGGCTGATGTCCACAAGGGTACGTTCTACTTTCCTCACTTTCACTTTTAACTTGATCACATACTCACAAACTTTGCAGAGGCTGCCAAGCACTAGATTCTTCAACTCGATGAATCTCGCGCTCACAATTCGATCATAATGGCTTTGGCGTCTGGGAAAGATGGGAGGATATTTGGGGAGGAGGTGATGAGCCAGAAACTCATGTATTAGTGGTCTCAATACCCTCATAACAATAACGATGCTTTCATGATTAATAAAACAACTGTGTCTATCGCTATGCAACTGTGATTTGAATTTTTATTGGTGCAAAACAAACATTTTATTGATGATCTCAAATTCTAGTAAGTCAAGAATGGGAATTTCCCAAGTTTCCTAGCTGTTGAAAACAGCTTCTCAACGTTTTCATGTGTTCAAACTTCAAAGTTCAAAGGGAGCCAGTAACCAGTTTGGCTGTTTACCTGCTTAGTGGCGGCCCTGGCGGGGTATGCTTGTGATGTCATAGACCGGAATTAATGCTCCGATCAGCATGGAAAGGGGAAATACCGGTATTGATTACGGATAAAGGTAACGCCGTGAAATGAAATGGTCAGAGCTTCATTTTTCAGCTGGAGCTCCAATTTTTGATGGACGAATGGTTTGATGGAACTGGAGTGGGGTGTAGGTAGAGCAGAGCAAGCAGTTGACTTGATTAGTAGTATATATTATCTTTTTTCGTATCATTCTCTCAGATTGATGAGTTCGATTCAAGCCAATTGATCTTCGAACCTCTCCTCCATCGATCATGTCTTCAATAATGGAGCACATAGATCAAACCACCATCCTCTCGCTCCTCGGCGTCCTCGCCATTCTCCTCTCCTCCTACGCTCTCTCCACGCGTGTCCTAGCATCCACCACCCCCTCCTCCCTCCGCATCCTCTTCATCTGGCATTTCTTCGATTTTCTCATCCATACCATCTTCGAAGGTTCTTTCCTCTACAATTGTTTCTTCTCGCGCATTCCCTACGATTCATCGATTGCTCACCCGGTTTCCCTCAATAACTTCTTGGGCACAACCGAATATGTGTATGGAGCACTGTATGCGGATAATTGGGCTAGCAAGTTGTGGATGGTGTATGCTCAAGCGGATCGCAGATGGGCGGGTGCGGATTTGACGGTCGTGAGTTTGGAGTTGTTGACTGTGCTGGGGGCGGGCCCGCTGGCGCTGTGGATTTGTTGGGGGATAGCGAGGAAGGATTGGAGGGTTAATTTTTGGATGGTGGTGCTTGCTACTGGGGAATTGTATGGGGGTATGTTTATGGGGTTTCTTTTCTACATCTTCTACTTTTCTACCTTGCTTTGTCCTTTCTTCTTCGAGATGGGCGTGAGGAACAAATGCTAATGTTTGAATGAATGAATAGGTTTCATGACCTTTGCGCCCGAATGGTTGACGGGAAATCAAAATTTGGATACGAGTAACTTTATGTTTAAATGGGTGTACTTGATTTTCTTTAATATGTTGTGGGTTTTCTTGCCGGTATATGCGTTGTATGTGGCGTTTTATGATATTGGCAATGCGATGCAGGTAAGGAATAGTGTTATTAACGCGAGGGTTGAGATGTTGAACAGGGAGAGACAGGGGAAGAAGAATTGATATGGGATGGGATGGGATGGAGAATTGAGATAGGATGGGAGGGGAGAGAGGATGAAAAATGAGATGAGATGAGATGAGATGGGAGGGGAGGGGATGGGATGGGATGAAGAATTGAAATAGAATGGGACGTATGGGAGGGGGAGGGGGAGTGGATGAAAGAGGAGAGAAGAATGGAATGGGATGAAGATTTGAGATGGGATGAAGATTTGAGATGGGATGGGAGGAGATGAAAGAGGAGAGGAGATGAGGTTGATGGGAGATGTATCACCTCTAGATACCCGGATTCATGGCTATATTGTGTTATATTACTCATACATGGTTTTAGATGATTGTATATACTAGGGGGTACTATAACTTTGGACTATCTTCGAATACACCATAATCACCACCTATGCATACTCAACATTCCACGAATCCTAATGGATTCTCTGCGAATGTATAAGTAGACAAGTAAATTCACATCGTTTACAATGAGCATTACTTGTTGATATATTGTCATACAAGGTGTGCTTTGAAAACGAACACCTATACTTTGAAGATCACCCTTGGAGCTCAATATATTTTTAAGACCCTGGGACGCGAACTAAGCCACAGTGGCTGAACAGCATCTCCATCTGTCTCGACCCACCCCTCCTGTTTCCAGCTTGTGGCTTGGGGCTTAGTGGCTCAAATCACCAAATACAAGTTCCGGTACTCCAAATAATGACGTCACAAAGTCTCGAGCATTTTGAAGTTTTAATGATCAAAAGTGACGAATTGAATAAGAGTACCAAAGTAACAAGTGCTGTACCAAGTCTTAATGTGGAAACTTCGAATGTCACTTTAATTACATAAAGTGAGCTCAATGGGTTGCGGGTTGCTTTCGTCTAGCATACTTTCTATTCTATCGCACTGCTACTTATTATATGAATAAAGGAACTCCCTTTAGATTCTGCTAGGCGAGTAGGCGACATCTCAGCCGTTAGCAATTAAGGGAACGGGAACAGCCACGAAGTTGCAAATACAAATGTCTGGGTTGAAGAGGGAACAAAGGGAAGAATATGTATGGAGTAGAGTATGAGGACCGAGCAAACAAAGAAAACCTTAAACCAACCAGGGTTTCTCCAGAAAGATTAACCTGCTCTACTTATTATTTGGTATATTATATATTAGTCGAGTAAGCTTGTGATCAATCTACTTTCTGGTTTGACGACATCATTACATACAGATTCTAATATAAGCCGTCAGCCAACCCCGCATTCTATTTTATACCTTTCTTATCTCCTCAATTTATTTATTTCACCAATCCACTATCAATTACAATACTATACCTCACATATCCAAAAAGAAGATATACAATCAATTAGCCCATCATGAAAGGCGGTGGTGTAATACTCAAGGCCCTTCAATGGTTCCTTCGCGCTGTAGAATTCTGTTGCGCCGCCATCATCCTCGGAATCTTTTCCTATTTCCTCGCCAAACTCTCCACCAATAACCTCCCCATCGCCAACTACATCAAAGCAGTCGAAGGAATATCCGGTGCTGGAGCATTATATACCGCTCTTGCACTGGGACTTCTGTGCTGTCTCGCCGGCCTAGCATTCTTCTCCTTCATCGCTATCATCCTCGATTTCTGCTTCACAGGCGCTTTTATCTATGTCGCCTATGCGACTCGAGGTGGTAAATCATGCTCGGGTTTTGTGGTGACGCCCTTGGGAAGCGGAAATTCGGCGACGAATGATAGGACGCTGGGGGTGGGGAGTGGGAGGAATACGTCGCTACCTAGTTTGCATACGAGTTGTCGATTGAATACGGCTTGTTTTGCTGTTGCGATTATTGCTGCGTAAGTACTCTCGGGTATACCTTTTTATCTTCTATCACTTAATCCACAAGAGGAGAGAGAACAGAGAAAACTAACTTTGACATCAGTGTATTCTTCTTCATATCCATATTCGTCGAACTAGCCCTCATCAAACACCACCGCAAAGAAAAAGCCTTCGGGCCCTCCCCCAACAACGGCTACACAGCCGGCACCCCCCGCCGCAAATTCTGGCAACGCCAACCCGCGCGCGACGGCGAATACATGGCCGGCGGGCTGGCAGCCGAGAAACCCGACGCACTACCCATGCATTCGAGTCCCAACGATGTAAGAAATTCTTACGCTACGGATGCGACGATGGTGGGGAGAAATCATGAGGGCTATGGCGCGCAGACGGGCTATGCACATTCTCCTGTGTCGCCTGTGGCTAATACCGGTACGCATGGGTATGGGCATCGTGTGAATGGGGTGGATTATGGGAATACTCCTGGGTATGGAGGAGCACAAAATGCAAATGCAAATGCGCATGCGTCGGAGATGCCGGGTGAGGGGTATAGAGGGGGAGGCGCTCATCAGTATCGCACTGCCAATGGTACTTTTTAATTAAAGTATCTTCGATGGGTGTAGGTGATAGGATAGGACAGGGAGATATGCTATGCGAATAGGAATAGATAATAAGGCAACTTAAAGGTCCTGTACAACATTTCGTATTTTGGCTGGTTATATTTCGTCAACGTTGGTAACTTGTGTACCTATGTACTTGTAACGATACTATGATAGATTTTTTAATGCGCAATGATTATGCTTCTTTTTTTTTCTTTACAATATTGTAACATTAGCTCTTTATTCATATCTGTGACTTACGACTGCAAATCAACCCCCTCATATCTCGCTTGAATTTCTTGGTTACGTGTTTATAAGGCTGGGGATGAATACATCACTCACTCTTGTATTTACTCGAGTATATTCGTCTTATCACATTACAAAGGGACATGGCTATCTATTCACTACTCGATCGAGTATACAAAAATCTATTTCTGCAATTCGCAAATCATAATTCACAATCCGTACTAGCAATCCCCTTCCGAGTCATTCATTCCCTTTTGCTTTTAGTTTTAGTTTTTCTTTGTTTATATATTTATACTTGAATATATCTAACTATCTATTTTTGCTTGGTCCGTCTAGGGGTGGAACTTGGAAGGATTATTGTAATTATTGTATTCTTATTCGGGAAGTGTGGTTTAGTGTAGTGTGGTATCTACTTCAACTTGAAGTTCACTTATATGATATATTTTTGGACTGATGTGATTGATTGACTTGAGTGACCTGAAAGTTGAATCGCAGATTCATGGGTATTCTTTTAATACTTTAATAGCCACTGGCAACAAGTTGGGTTTAAATAGTAGCACGATATGAAACACTGTTATTATAGGTTTGTAAAGTAGTATTGTAAGTAGAGAATATCAGCGTACTTCAATCCTGGTGACTTCTCTTGTCGAATGGTGAGATGTAATGTGGTGACTCGGAGTGGGTGATGGATAAGAGAAAGAGACAGAGATAGAGATAGAGACATAGTTGGAGTGTGAGATGTAGATGTAGATGTATTCGAGTAAACAATGTTGGAAGGTTAGTTACTAATATATCTCACCCGAATCTGATATCCACTGCTCGAGTAGAGGTGCGATTTCCTCATGAGAATCTAGTTAGGTTGATATATTTATAAAACATTCTTCTGGTTTGGAATATATCGGACAAGAAATTGAGAAATTATGTTTTGGTTTTAGATCCAAATATACTCGTATATAGACATGGAATCATTTTTACTCGTCTTGTATACTTGGGATGTTGTATTTTTATTGTTCAGGTTAGAGTTGGTTATTAAAACGCTCTTGTTACTCCTGTCTAAAAAGTATTGAACAATAACTCTTAGGGTTTAAATGAGGTTTTAATGTCTAAGATGGTTATATCCATTACTATTGTCTGATGTATCTGGATTATAACCGCATTGTCCAAGTCATAGGTAGTGAGCGGTTGGCTATTCTCATCCGAGATACTTTAAAGTTTAATACGCCCTTCTGTTACTCGAGTGGGACTTGCATGTTGAAATAACATCATGTTTATCAAGAATACTTTAAACAATGAAGCGAGATGTTGAATTAAACACTTGCCTTTGCTATCTAAAGGTTTTGTTGCATATTGTCTCTTGGTAATAACCTAATTACCAGAAGTTTTGCGATATGCAACAAAACAACCTGCTCTCCTAGTACTCTCTCAGTACTTGCCCTTTCGACTCCCCTCCCCCTTTTGCTGTTCAGAAGTTTTGTTGCATATCTTACCATGGAAATAACCTAATTACCATAAGCTTTGAGGTATGCAACAAAACTACCTACTCTCCAGTACTTGCTCTTCCTTTCCCCCTTTTTGTTTACCAAATTGAAACGCATTTTCCACTTCTAGTGCTAATATTTATAGCTAGATAACCGAAGTCTTGTTCCATATTATACTCGTATTAGGGAGATAAACCGCTGGCAATTGCTATGAGAAATGCGGCCATAAGATATTATCATATGAGATATTCTTTTCTGCACATACCACAGCCCGAGACAATTTCGACCTCAAAGAAATCAAATAGCGAGACACCCGGGCCTGTATCAGGCTACGAGTAATCTACGTAGCCAAGATGATATAGTCTCTGCACCTACTTCCTACCTGCTAATTCAAAATTACAAAGTAACACTTCCAGGATTCAACGCACGCATCATATTCAGGTCTCTCTATTCACTTTGTCCCGATCTTAGGCCCGATATGGCCAATTCGTATCGCGAAGGTTATACCGAGTATAATGCACACCCAACCTGACCTTTTTCCGACCAGACATTAATTAAGGACAAAACAGTGCTTTTGAGTTTTCAGACAACTCCACGCATCCGCAGTATACTAGTATTTGATGTCAAACGAGTGTTAAAGTCTTAGAGCCATCCTTTTCCCGGTCCGAATCTTGGTGTTTTAGGTGCATGATTTCTGTTTTGATGGCTATTCGACGTTAGGTCTGGGTTGATATGTTTTGCTTGGAGTTGGAGGTCATGTTGAAGATGACCTTGTTGGTTGTGCTTGGTCTGGATGGTAGGCAAGTAGGTATAAGATTGAGAAGAATTGAGTGGGTTTGTGAGGTATATTCGTTCTCACCATCATATCATATTCCACGTCCAGATTTCCCTGCGTTTTTTCATTCATCCTATTGTGCCCCTCACTCATTCTCAAATTATCTATCATCCACATAAGATTACATAATCCAAAAACTCCTCAGTACCACCATGTCCAGCACCAAGAAACAAGGAAAGCCTGCCCAACAAAAAAGTTCCGCCAGAAGCATGGTACTACCAGCTGTGATGGCATTAGCAAGCGATGCGGTAGACAACGTTAAAAAGAGAATCTCATCTGTTAAGGAATCGAAACTTTTGGATGAAGGGATGCATCCACTGAATAAGAAGATTAATCAGAAGGTTAATT
>KI628699.1:0-83977 GCA_000503235.1 Sclerotinia borealis F-4128 | reverse complement strand
AATCAATCAATCAAGAGGAGAAGGAGAAAATAATGCAAGAATATGAGATAGATAACTAGAAGAAATATAACTAGTTATCTCTCGTAGCAACTTGTAAGTGCAAGTGCAATTGCAAGTGCGAGGTTAAGTGTAATGGTAAGGGTCTATCTGTAGAAGAATAGAAGTTAACAGGAGAGGGAGGGATTTGTCACTTGTTACTTGTGGGAAGCTTGGGTTTTGGCTTGGTTGGAATTTGGGAATTTGGGAACTCCGTTACTCATTTTAGAGTAGATGTATCAGAGTTGGAAATTGGAAATGTTTTGGAAAGGTGTGTTAATTCCTACATGTTTGTGTGGAAACGAGTTGAAATTGTGGGATTTGAAAGCTTTTTCTGTGTAGGTTTTACTATTTGCTACAGTACAGTATCTTTGGTTTATTCAGTATGGGTGGGTAGTTCGTAGAGTATTTGAGATGGGGGTTTCGATTTCCTAGCAGGTTGACTTGACTTGCTTTACGATGGTGTGTGTGTGTGTCCGTGATGTTTGATGTTGGGTTGTAGAGATCATTTTCTTTCTTACCTTACCGAGATGGTGTTAGATATTGGAGGAAAGGGGGTTGCTAGGGTGATATTGTGGTGTTGTGATACTATGATACTGGGAATGTGAAAAGGCATTTTTGCACTGAAGACTGTTGGTGGAAGTGTAGTTTATGAGATGTTATATGTCTCTGCATATATTCACTCGTAAATCCGACAAGTGGCGTGTGAACATTTATAGTCGAAAATTCTCATGAGATCCGAACTTCAGATTTACTTGTAGACTCGTAATGTTCTTTTCACTTGTGTTATAGTTATATAATCCAAACTATGATTTCGGATTCACAGGTCTTTTTTTTTGGTTATGAATGTTATGTATGGGTCTGTTACTGTAGAGGCAATTTATGATATACTTTGTTGTTCGCATTCATTTGTCAGATATGTTGTAGGTAGGTTATCTACTATTCTTGAATATTAATAGTCAGATCTCCTGGTTTAATGTCAATTTTGTGGATTTCTGGTTATTCATACTTCTTTCTATGGTAACTCTTTTATAATCCACAACCCCCCTCTTCGGAGTCAGATTCAAGTAATTCTGGTTATTCATACTTCTTTCTACCTGGTATTTCTCCTATTGAATCTAGCTTTTGGTACGCATAAACCCCCGTTTTGAAGTACATTCACACATGTTTTCTACGATGCAACGAACATTCATACACAATATTCCCAGTTCTCATGAATATGGCCGTGAAATAATATTCTTCTTGAATCATTCGTGCCTTCGGAAATGTGCTTAAAAGAGCTTTGCTTTCCCGCTTTGCTTTACTTTCCTTTTTGTACTTACATTCTACAGATAAATTGACTACAGTACTCGATACTTTTTATTCGACGCTCATAATACGAATTCGATAACGATTTACAACTTGATACCTTTTCTTCGCAATAACCATCTTGAAAGTCAGATTCTGACAGACACTATCACTTATTTTTTATAATGCCGAACAGGGGTTGGAGCGATGAGGCCATTGAATTATTCAGGTGGCTCGCAGGGAGCTTGTATCAGTATGAATTCAACCCTTCGAGAAAAAGCGTACGTCCCGGCTATTATGAGCACATAGTAGAGTTCATGAACGCCGTGGAAAAGTATAAAAGCTTTGGTAAAACAGTGTACAGCAGAAAAATGGCCGAACGGTATGCTCTAAGAATCGAGAATTGGAAATTGCCTGAAGATTCCCCAACAAGACCGACGTGGCTTCCACATGGTGTCTTAGAGGGGAAAGTTTTCGGCACGTTCGGTCGTGCCGAAATCACAGAAGCTATCACAGTTCTTAAGATTATGACTGAGGCCAAGCATGCAGCTACGACTGCGAGAGATGCTTCTGGGAGACAAGAAGACCGGGGAGGTCCTGTTCCGATACAAGAAGACCGGGAAGACGCTGCTCTAAGCCCTGGATACTGGAGAGGTCCTACTCCGATACAAAAAGACTATGAAAGTCCTGCTCTGGTACAAGAACAGATGAGCGACGAATTCGCCGACGAGGGCCCTGGCATGTTTGGATTAGATACCCCTAAAGACAACCCTCCTACGTGAGATTCTTATTATTTCGAATCCGTGCGTCAAACTCCCCTCGCCCGACGAAGCTCCCCACTCTCCTGATCACATTCGTGATTGCTTCAGGCCCGGAGCATCCGATCAAATGCTATACTGAAGAAGATAAACCAAAGAAATCGAACATCATTCCGTCCTCACATCACCTGTACGATCACACCATCTCGATTCTTCAACACGGCGCAGCATATTTAATACTGGGCTCAATTCATTTCTCATGTGCTTCGCAATTGTACCACGGGCAGTTTAGATCATATAAGGCGGAAGGATGTATTGTCGTTTGGAAGTTTCTTCGTATTGGAGTATTAAAATTGGGTTTCATTTCTTTCTTTTTATTTTCAAAAATTTCTTTTTTACATAGTAGCGGCGCTCAAGTAGGACTTGGGTATGGATAAGAAAGGGAATGGTGCAAAGGATGGGTAATGGCGAGAAGTTGAAGTGAGAGAGCTCTTGAGATTCGGTGGGCAACAGGCATAATTCTATCTCCTGTTATTGTTCATGAAATGCGTTCCCTTGTGAATACCTGCCAGTATCGTGTATGTGATGTTATTTTTAATGGCCTGATTCAGCTGGTTTGCTAGATGGATGTGATATGATTCTTTGCTTGAAGTCGGCGCATTGTTTAGACGAGAATCACTTTTTGTGGCAGTGATAGGTTCTTGTTGGAGATCATTTGTGATTATGCTTCAAGTTTTGCTTTTTATTCTTGGGACAGTTATACTTGGTTAAACTGGAGTCGATTTGGGTATTATTGGATTATTGACTTCTTGGGTAGTATATATGACCTTGGCTTGAAGTCAGTGTAAGGGTGTTTTTTGATAATTATAGGATGCTCATTTCTTCAGTCAATCATCAGTTATTTTTGGATACTTTTAAAGAGGTCCTTAGTGATTCACAGCCCCCTGGCATGGTTCTTAATTTTCACAGACATCAATAGTTATTGTTCATACCATGGATAGTTATAATTGTGTGT
This sequence comes from Sclerotinia borealis F-4128, assembly GCA_000503235.1. Taxonomy (NCBI): domain Eukaryota; kingdom Fungi; phylum Ascomycota; class Leotiomycetes; order Helotiales; family Sclerotiniaceae; genus Sclerotinia; species Sclerotinia borealis. The sequence goes on along the minus strand of KI628699.1, from coordinate 80,881 downwards.
TGTGTAGACAATCTTTAGTCATTCTAAACATTTCTTGGACCAACGACAATCATATTTTCTTTTTTAAGAGTACATTCATACTACAGTGTTCTAAAGAATCATGTATGGCCTCGAGAAATGTATTTCTCCTGGAGTCATCTGGGTCTTGAGATCTGCTTAAAAGAGTTCATTCCTCCCTCTGCTCTTCTTTCCTTTAAGTTTATATTCTACATCTGCAACGAGATTACGACCACATATTTTACAATTTCCGATACACTTTACTATCACACCTTTGGGTCTCGACTTCAATAACGCCATACAAATAAATACCTCTTCTCTGGAGCTTAAGCCTCACGTCAGCTACAACGTCTACTACGACAAAACTTGCCTCCACACACATCATCATCATACTCTCTGCCATTATACACTTTCCACACTCCACCTCGATACCAAAATACACACACCTCTTTCCACAGCTACTGAAGATCACTCCTATCTCTTAGACCCTTCAAGAATCCTATCGATTGTAAGTTACCGACACCGAACGCTTCCTGTTCTGCATCATCAACGCAACCCCCTGAATCAAAATTTCCTCTTTCCTCAGCGTCTGCACGTCTACCTTTTCAAAACACCAACCTATACTTCCTTGGAATCCAAGATCCTGAACCACTTGCGATTCATCATGGAACCAAGCCCCAGTCCTTGGAACACAAACCCTGAAATCGAAGGACTCGCGGTCTGGCTTACAGTGGGCTTGCGTTGCTATGACAAACTTGCCTCAAGATCTTATAAGGCGGTTGGAGAGCCTAAGGATGGCAGTTGGCAGGCCATTGCAGATCTCATGAATGCAGTGAAGGAATGCGGTGACTGGCCCGGAAACATACCCAGATTTACCGATGAAATGCTGGCTTCCATTTTTGACGAACCTTCTGAGGATAACGAGGACAGCGAGGAAATCGAGGACATCGAGGACATCCAGGACAGCGAGGACAGCGAGGACATCCAGGACAGCGAGGACATCGAGGAAAGCGAGGACATTCAGGACAGCGAGGATATCGGGGACATCGAAAAGATTCGCGGCGCCCTTCACCATTCGTTATATATAAACGAAGATTTGCCAAAGCGTCCAGCTCTTCTTCCAAGAACAATCCTGCAACAGCCGCCATACGATCGCGGCGTGTTTTCAGTTGAAATGATAAAAAATGCCACTTTGGAAGTGAACAAAATCAATGAATCGAAACCACACGACTGGCCGAACACTTGTAAACACTTTGGGGACTCGCAACACAAGGCATACAATGGACTGTGGAGACCAGAGGCAAAATTGTATGAAGACCCAGAAAGTAGGATATGGTACGATCCAGCCAACGCCAAATTTGCCCAAGGTGGAGATGACAACAGGCCACCCGGCCCAGGCGTCCTTTGGTTCAAAAATCCGGATATGACGAACTTCCCTATAATGATACAGGCTCCACTATTTCGCCTTTCATTCACCCGGCCAGGAAAATGGTACTAGTGTCAATCTTACAAGGCCGTCCTACATTATTCGTGCTGGTCTCGACGCGTTCCATACTCTTTATGGTCGTTTGAGAAATCACATTGGAGGAAATTTCGATCTAACTTCTTGGTATGGAGTGAGAAGACGCACTCTACAGTATTTCTTATGTTTCCATGGTTATTTTTGATTGATTAAAAGGCTAGGTGGGCCATATCGGGGGGCAAGAAAAGCCACAGTCTTACTCGAGTAGAGTATCTAGCGTCGGAGTTTTGAGGATATACTAAAAACATCGTTGCGTTTTGACATAATAGCCAAATAAAATCACGCTCTTTTAGTCCCCATCTAAATGCTATCCCTTTTTATCTAAAATCTCCTTATCCAATGAATTAAGCGAGGCCAAACCAGATGACCAAGTATCCTTACGGTCACTCCATACACGTCCTTTTCTTGCATGTGCTCCATACACATCCTTCCCTTGCGTGTGATAATTAAATCCTTTTATTATACAAGGAAATTGGACATCTTTTGCAAGCGGTGATGTCCAAAGTGTGTTGAGACTTCAGATTTTGAAGCTAATATAAATCCTCCCGATGATTATTCCGAACATTGCCTCCTCTCTATCTCTAGACCCTCTCTTTATTTTTATAGTTAATAGTTGACTACTCGAACAAGTGCACTAGTTTAACTAGTTTCTCTAGTCTGATGATGATGTCATATTAGTAATCGATCTAGTTTTACTGTTCAAACTACCATTTTAACTGGTCGGACTAATCAAACTAGTAATTTAGTTTATCAAATTCAATCGTCAGTCGGCTTAGTCTATGATACTCAAACTGCCAGTTTCCCGACTGGTTCGGATTACTGACTGCACTACTTTCCCCCAATTCTTCAAAACCTCGAGGAACTTCAAATCTATAATGAACCATAATTTCTTCAACAGAAGAGGGTTATTGTCCAAACGATATCATTGAACTCTTTACAATGTTAATTCACTTCAAAACCCTTAATTTTCTTTTCTTTTCCCTCTCACCTCCTCTCTCCTCTTCCCCCACTTCTATTACTCGCTTGAGTAGCGACAATCTCCTTTACTCTGGACCCACTTATACTCCACTTGAATCTCAGTATCGACGACGATGAAGGTTTAGTTCCGAATTTCAATGTGCCTTTGATGATCATAACCATATCTTATTACCAGCTAAGGTGATGATTATTATCAGTCTAATAAGTATCTAAACGAAAATATTTCTTCAGAACTCTGACTATGTCATTATTTAAACTAAAGTGGAGATAGCTTTAAACCTTATTTCGAGGTATTTAGGTTTGGAACCCTATAAACGCTCATACGAAGTATGACATACCACACAAAAGAGTAAAGGAAGTTTTCATCTATCTATGCTTCTTCAGCCGCTCTCATCCAAAAACAACAGATAGCTAGAAATTCAATAGTTTGAAGAATACATCTAAACCCTCTTGAAAGATTCCATCCAGTCGTACAAAAACAACAGAAAGCTGGGAATCCAACAGTTCATGAATACATCTACAAAGCCCTCATGAAAGACTCCATCGATTCATATCGATAGAATCATTTGCACAACATGCCGTATTGTCATTGGTGTCCAAGAGCCGAAGAATTATGTCGATGGATCATAGCGGGCTTACTGGTCCAGGGATTACAGATATCCGAAGAGCGAACCCGTCTACCAAATGGAGGTCTGGCAGCAGTGGCAGGATTGATGAATGCGTTGCACAAACACGGAAATCATCTATATTTACCAAAAAAGTTTCAACTACAATTCGATCACATATTGCAAGAATCAAAATTTTCAACCTGATATCCTCGACTCAGTGCAGAGAATTATAGTAGTTAGGCCGAATTGGCTCCCACAAGAGCTTCAGAGCCTTCACAGTAACGGATTTGCGATCATGGATATCGAACGTTGTACCCAGCTGTTGCGCGCTGCGCCGGAAGTCAAGAGCAGTTTCGATATTGGAAAGTCCTCCCAGGCTACGGAAACATCCGATACTCACTCAGCCAACGGAGGATCAAATGGCAGAGCTGTGGGAACCTCTGGAGGAATGGTACAGACACCACAGTCACGTTGAATCCAATAATACACGAATAACTACGCAACGGAATATCCTGTTTCGTCGACTGCGAGAGCGCTAAACACAACATACAGGCTGGCATTAAATGCTTCATCACAACCTCAAGCACTCAGAAGTAGTGGTACCGGCTGAATTTGATAATTTTGATACACGAGCATTTCGCAATCCTTCCCAATATCAGTGTTGGTGAGAGGGTATTTGTCTTCTGCTTTTCCAGCTGCTATAGGCGCGATTTCATATGTCAGATACTTGCAATCCTCCAATTTTTCAAGGTACAGTGATCCAGCATAATCCCAATTTACGAGCGGCATAAATACTGACAGAAATTAAGCACTTGAGCCGGGATTCGATCGATCATCAAACAGTCATAACTTTACGAATTTTGATGCTTCCACAATCCCCATGAGCCCTTCTGAAAGCGAATTATTCCACGCATGGACCTCAATCTTGATTTCTCGAATCTATACTCTTTTGGCGGACATTGATTATCTTTACTGCGAACAAGCATCGGGAACAACAGCGCCGCCGCTTCAATCTCTGATAGATTTGAGTGGTGGCGGCCTACAGCGAGCAAGAGTTTTCATTGGGCTTTTATTCAGTATTGGATGGTACGAGTGAGAATAATAATCCAATTTTGAGAGTAGAAATTCTATCATGATCTTTCGTCCCATGTGAAATCATGTACTATCTTCAGGCGACCAAGTCCTCATTACATCGTTCCTCTTAATACCGTCGGCCGTGTGATATTTTAAGACTCCAAATTCATCGGTGACATGGTCACACAATAAAGGCCTCATCGTCCTAGATCTCCTCATCGTATGTATTTACCTCATTCCACACCAACCTGGCATTCTTGCAGTCAACACCATATTACGCGCTACTTCCTTTTTCGAAGCCTCGAAGCTTTGGAAGGCTCAAATGGTCCTTTCGTAGTCTGCTTGAAGTCTCCTTCCATTGCTGTAAATACTTAATTATCTTATCTTGGACAACTTGTCAGAAGTGCTTCCCGGATCTGGCTCCTCTGGGGGTTTTGGGACTTCGGTTGGGATTCACTAAGTAGGACAGCGTAAGAACGCGGTAGATAATCTGATCTATTAAAGTAATGGCTTTGAGGCGGCGTCTAGGCCAAGGATCTCATAGTACATTCGTCCGTCCCTTTTGACAGTCAATGATTTTATTCTTCCAGATGGATCTAAGGTCTGAATGAATCCAGTACATAGAACAGATTCAATAATCGAGAATCTCTTATGGTTGGACTGCAGTCAGGTCCATTGGAAACTCCGAGAAGAGCAACTATGCCCTCTGTGGTCTCAAAGATTACCACTGACTACAGCGGGTAATTCCTTACACCATTGTTGTGTATTGTAACCGAGTATATTTCTCGAAAAGCAGAATTTTCATGACTTGATCGAATGTAATTGTAGTTTGCAAGTGAAATATTGAAACGGCATCACTTATTAAGACTTCTTCTTAGGATAGGGGAAGGATATTGTGGTAGATTCTTCAAGCTAATCTCACACCTCTCCTGCCTGTCCCGTATCATCTTCGTCCTTTGACTTCAAAGCCAAAATCAGATCCTCTCACTGACCAGGATGCCATCGACCAAAATGCATAATATATCTCCAGCCGGCATCGACAGTAATACTGTTCTCAGACACAGTCCATAGAACAGAGTATGCAGGTTGTCTCAGTTATACTCGGTAGATTTGCGCCCGTGTGTGGTGATTCTGGTGGAAATGACTGAGTGTAAACTAGCGAGAGTGAGATATCTATTGTAGATGTGTAGGCGAGTATAATAATAGTTGAAAACTCCGGACACATACTGTGTGTGAGCCACAGGAAAAGCAATGGACAGAAATAGCCCCTTCGAAGTGGTCGGATTCAACTGTGGGTACACATATGAAGTTGATTTCCGAATCCTCGGAATTTTGGGACCTTTAATTTTCATTCTTTCTGATATCCCCGAACGGTTACTAAACAAGCGCAGTAAGATACTGGATTAACGGGAGAAGCCTTGAGTATGAATGCAATTGATATGTTGATTGATTTCTTTACTGCGACCCTCCTCCCTCTGGTGAGAAGCATCGTACGAACATAATGGAAACTGGGACATCGAGGCACCTCTCGAGGATTATGTGACAATTTTTGGTATTACTATATACCGCTCTCCTAGCCAGTGAAGTACTAGGACTACTAGTATTTCATATGAAGCGTATATTGCAGTTTCTAGATTTTGGATGTCAAGGGCTCATCAGTCACCGTTGAAATCTCGAAGAGAAAAATTGCTTGTTCTGCCATAATGTAAAGGCGGTGAGCGAGCTGATTCATCATCCAACGACCTAATTGCAATAAGTCAAACCATCAATGATGTATAGGTATAGGCATAGGCAGATTTGTACCGCTGCTAAGCCACTATATCCTTCTCATTCTTACAAAACTCGTGGTCACTGGGGTAATAGAACACAATCCCTCTACCAGGCCATATTTAGTGCATCTGGAACATCTTCCAAGATCTTCTCAGTCAACATGGCTACAAGAACGCTATAAGCCTCATTCACCTTCCCAATGGCCTCGTCGGATATTTGCTAAAGTACTGGAAATTGTCGGCTTTTGGAAAGTGCATGGTCTGCGAGTAGTTTGTGATACGCTTGTGCTGGTTTACCCCATTCATCGAGATCGACGGGTTGGGACACGTCGATGAATGGGGTAGGCCAGTGCACCTCGAGACTGCATCTTGTTTGTACCAACTATTCCACGAGACTTTTGGAGCATCAATTACGAGGGCAATGTATGTCGATTCTTCAGAAATCATCGTGGCCCCGTTGATGACTCGCTTTTGATGTATACCTCCGTATCCTCCTAAAAAATTTAACCCGCGTTGCGCCACTTCTCATTTACATAGATGAAACATGATCCACCGCCGCAGTTATCGCACCACTATATCGAGTGCTTTGTGCTGTAGATGATGCACAGAATTACACGGCGAAGAGCAGATGAACTTTGAACTTGTCATGTGTGGAACTGCAGAGGAACAGCTAATTTAAAGGCCTCAAGCTGCAGGGATTCGGACGGCATACGACAGTTACGATCCCGTAATCCAATTTAGCTTAGAGCTATCAACCCTATCCCTATAATCGACAATGTCCACCCCACAGACATTACAAATGCCGGAGCAATACTCGACTTAAAGTATAGCTCTGCCTTGCCATAATCACCGATGACATTTCAAACTTGCAAAACTTGCTTGAAAACCACCATGACAACGCCAGCTTCAGAAGCAAGTGTTTTGGCAGACCGTTACACATTGCTTTATGATACGGACAATTCGACTCAAATCGGATTCTTCTAGATTACGGTGCTGACCTGAATGAAAAATTCAACCATAGTACGGCCCTCACTGAACGCGAGTTTATGAGAAAGAAAGGGGGTTTTCGGTTCTTCGGATGTCACTTTACGTGTAGCTGCTTGGAATGGTTTCCTGGAAGCTTCAAAGGTACTTATGTGTAGCTACGCTTTAATGATGTACTACCATTTCTGAAGTATGAAACTCGACTAGTTCTTCGCATTGCGGCGAGGACTGGGTCTGTGGGACATGCTTCTTTTCTACTAGATGTGTCCTAGCAAATGCAGCCTTGAAGGTCGGACATTAAGGGAGACATTCTCCTTCAAGCTGCACTTTTGGTAAAAGAAACCCTAGTCAAAGTAATGCTCAATCGTGGCGTAGACGTCAACCGCATTGCAGGAAAGGACGTCCTCACCATGCCTGGTTGTTCGTCCATCCATTGTGCCGCTTAAAAAGGGCATTCAAAGATCATTCATTCATTATTGTATAATGATGCTAAGATCGTTAACTCATTACAAATTCAAGACGAAACCTTGATGTTGGTTTTGATGTAAGGATTTACACAGTTGACAAAGGTCAAATCGTCAATTATGGTTACGCCATAACAAAACAAAGAATACATCCAGATTATTCATCGAATGTAACTCTAATAGCCATAGCCGCACGCTGGAGTCGTAATGCGTATGTTGCTGAAGAAGGGGCGACATTACGAAAATAGGCATACCGGCAAATAGTCTCTATCCGAATATGCGGTCAAACGTGGAAACCTCTTGATAACGCATCTCTTGATCGAGGCTGGCGTTTGTCTCTATGATAAACCCAATAAAAGCCACCAATCAGTTCTTATAGCAATGTATCTTGGTCAGCAACATATTGTGAAGCTACTACTCAATGCAGGCGATGGAGAAAGAAAAAATACCCCATCGATTCACACAGCTTCCTGTTTAAAAAACCGAGACACCGCAGCAACTATGGCATGTTCGAAAAAATTATCAGGGCAAATATTGATTGGAGTTAGCAACGAACTTTTGTAAAGCGCGATTCGCTTCTTGTGTTCCTTAGTCTACTGAGAAAAAGGATTTTACAAATATTAGAACAAAACAGTTGAGATTCTTGGCATTCTGCGACACAACCATTTTCAGATTCCCAATATCACTCGGTCCTGCAATCTGGCTCTATGACTAGTAGGTTATGCTGGATGACTGAAGTCTTGTTGCGTCGGTCAAAGCATCATTAGCGGCTTTCACATCGCCGACCATAATGATTTCTTCATCCATGTTATTGCTGCCATAATTGGCGGTTGTGAATTCACATCCCTCTTTCCGAATTTTGCTGTTCCACTCTACGATAATAATGCTTGCTCCAAATAGTCGAATACCATCAGACTAAGAAGGCAAGGTGCTCAATAGTCCGGAGTGAGGTCGGAGTCGAAACCTTTCAATGTTTCCAAGGACTTTAATATTTTAATACTTTTGAATGTTCCACATGAGTTCCAACGTCCCAAATGAATTCGACACAATTTCTCACCGTCTGCATAACAGTCAGATTTATTGGAAATTCCACAAGAATAGGATTCATCACTTACCCATCATAGTCAAATGAGTACTTTGGGAAGATTAAAATCGAGTTCTATGAGTGTGCCATCGAGGTCGATGTAGGAACTATCCGTGAAGGTAATTGTCTCACCAGGTATTGACTTTGGAATGGGTACTTCCAGTTGATCCAGCAGCGCATAGCCATTAAAGATGTTGGCAAACGATTCGTCTCCTACAATTTTGAAAGACCGGAGTCGGTATTCTGTGACGCAGCACGGCATCACAGCCAACAAGTGTTTGAACCTTTATAGCTATAATAAAAAAAGGGGACATAATGAGGTGTAGAATTTGTCTAGTCTCTCGATTGTATATCTTGGTGTGGACGTACGTAGGTGTAGTGGTGCTCACAAGTGGGACAATTCTTCATTGGCCTGTGGACTGAATGGAAACTTGATTTGATGTAGGCATAAACTTTTCGAGTGCTTGAGTTTATGCGCTTGTACATCTAAGCACGGAACACATAATTAAGATCAAGGGAACAAAACATTAGTTATTCACAAGGCAGCAGACTTTCTATCTAAACACTGCCACTACGACTTGTAGCAAAGTATCCCAAAGTCACCGGCATGCAAACAGAATATATCGAATTTGCTGCCAACAACTACGAACCGATGTCTATGATTAAACTTGTAGCTTTAAATCCAATCAACGCATTAAATTTTGATCTAAATAAAAGCAAGAAAAAGACTTTTGACTTCAATCAATATCAAAGCTAACAGAAAAGCCGATACCTTTGTTGATCCTTCAGATGAATCTTGTCAACGCCAAGACAAAAGGTAAAGGCACAGGATGACTTGATACAGTAAGTTGTGATTACTCAGTCTGGAAACCATTAAAAGTTTCCCATGATAAATATCGACTTATCAAGTATCATCACTCCCATTTACAACTTGCGTAATGGGTTGGTAAAAAGAGATATGGTTGGGATAGCGCAAGATAAGATCTTTACATCATGCAAAGAAACTCTACTCCAGCCACAGTTCCGGAGGAGGTTATATTGGTTATGCCGTTACAGCAAGAGACCATGATAATTTTGATGCAAGGCAGAGAGATCTTGATATCGCCTCAGAATGCTAATGCTCGAATGTATTTTGAGTCGTCTGCATTTGTTCCAAAAAGTATTGGTGTCCATGTACCCCACTTTTTATTCCATAAATGGGTAAGTTAACCTTAATGAGACCTCCTCTCTTCATTGTTGAGTCTCCCGAAAGACTTTAGAGCAGATACACAAGACATGATTTTCTCGATGAGCATTCGTTTGTATGTTGAGTGTGTCGATGAGCTTCTTCACTTTCAACTGGCGCTCCTCAATTACATGATAGGAGCCAACGATCGTCGTTGAAGCGTATATGGATCAAACGGATCTTTGGGTAACGACCATAACTTCATCACTATCATCAATAACTGCGGCTTGCCAGTGCCAAGATATGCAGCATGGCAGAGGCTACTGCATGCTATAGGGGTGTTCATTAATTGGTGTGGATGGAGAAATTAACATCTTTCCTCGGCGCAATGTTGCGCGATATGGCATCGATTGCAAAGATATGGCCGACCTAATGCTATCGAGAGAGATCGTAATAAGCTCCACACGGAAGATACGGCAGGCTCCGGAGTAACTCATGTTGGTGACTGCAAAACGCACTACCGGAAAGGGTATCATAAAAATAGCGCAACCTTATTAATCTTAAGAGTTGCACAACGTCAACAATCAATGGAGATTTGGAATCTTGAATGTTGCTCAGTGAACGATTCGAGAGGGTGTCTCTGGTTGTATAAGAGCTGGAGAGTGAGCTTCGGTATATTACATTTCTTGAAACTCTGCGGCACCGGGGGTTACTTTCATTGTGCTTGTAGCTATGCCCACACAATCTTATTGCTTGCATGCATGCCATCTGATATCACCCGTCGGCTTTATTTTCCGTCAAACCCCCCTGGCCTTCTCACATTCATCCGGTCGATATCTGGGGGTAGTCCTAACATCATAGTACCCCAGACTTTTGTTGTGGCCAAGACGCTATTATTATCCCTGCCAATATCAATGGTTTCTCGCGCTCGCAAGTCTTTATCCCACGAATCGCCAATCGTACCTTAAATCACGGGTTACCAAGTATCGGCATTTTGCCTAACATAGCAAGCTCGCCGTTTGATCGTCGCTAGTCACCTTTTCGATGTATATCATTACTTCGTTCGGTAGAAATAATTCCCTATTCTGGAAGGTCGAAAAAGTGCATATTTTTACGTGCATATACTTTTCTACCCCTCTCTACTTCTCTCACTATTACATATAAACGGAACAATCTTCTGAAAGTAGCTATCAGCGTAAGGGGGTATTAAGATATCCGGTAGAACAGAAGCACGCTTGGCAAAACATGATTTACCATCCTAAAGGGTCTATTCAACCAGGATTGGAGAACGCTATGAAGTTATATGTGCTCACCATGTTCTCTCCAGTTTTCCGTTCATATTATCGTTCCCGAAGCTAATACGTAACTCTGGGATCTCTCAAACTCACAGGCACAATGCTTCTCAATCTAAAGCACGTCCTTCTTTCCGTGTCTCTGTTCTTGCCATCTCTTGTATCTGCCCAGCTAGCTTCTGGCTACCCTCTTGGTCCTCTTACAACATCATCTGCGAAATGGGCAAAGAAGGTCTGTGATGTCACCAAGTATGGCGCAGTAGCGGATGGGAAAACGGATTTGGGGCCGCCTCTTCTCGCGGCGTTCAAAGCTTGCGCAAATGGTGGTGTCGGTAAGTTTATATGCTGGTGCGTTGTTTGCATGACATACTGATGTAACTACTTAGTGAATATCCCTCTTGGTAACTTTGCGATGTCTACATGGGTTACACTATCTGGCGGTAAGGCCTGGGCCATCAACCTCGAGGGTGTCATCTACAGAACTGGGTACGTGCTATCTTGCTGCAATGAACATGTTTGAAAATCACTGAGAACTTGGCCACAGAACTGCGGGAGGACACATGATTATCGGCAAGTTTGCCAGCGATAGATATAAATCCGAGGGATTTGCTGACTTGAACACTAGTCCAAAATTCAACCGATTTCGAGATTTACAGTAGCAGATCAAGTGGTGCCATTCAAGGTTATGGATACGTATTTCACGCCCAAGGCATATACGGGTAAGACCTCATGATGATAAGACTCTTCGAAATATCATTGACCTGTAGTAAAGCCCTCGTCTCATTCGACTCGTCAATGTCATTAATTTTTCTATTCATGACATCGCTCTCGTTGACTGTAAGCTTCCCTTCGTTGCCATGTTTCCGCCTTTCTCCATGAATACATTCCAACAAATTCCATGTTTATGAATCTCAGCAAGCTATTCTTTCTCATATACTTATGTCGTTGTCCACTAACACGTCTTACCAGCTCCGGCATTCCATCTCATTCTCGACACGGTACAAAACGGCCAGGTCTACAACCTGATTATCCGTGGTGGAAACCAAGGTGGACTAGACGGCATCAATGTCTGGGGCTTCAACGTTCATATTCACGATATTGAGGTTACCAACAAGGACGAATGCGTTACTGTCAAGGTATGTTTATAGCTCTTATGTTTCTCAGCCAGAAAATCTTTCGTCATCCGACGTATCGAGCCTAGAATATTACAGTTTATGGTTGTCTGATGTCTGGTTATGTATTACATGATAATGACAGAACGTAGAATCCATCCAATCATATGCTGATCGAGAACATCCATTGTAATTGGAGCGGTGGATGTGCTATTGGAAGTCTGGGAGGAGATACCGCCATTTCAAAGATTACCTACAACAACATATACACCTGGCAATCCAACCAAATGTTTATGATCAAGAGTAATGGTGGATCAGGTACGTGTCTGTGATTGATCACGCTCATCACCCGCCTCTCTAATGAAGGTCGTACAGGATCGGTATCTGACAGTGTATTCTCCAACTTCATCGGACACAGCAATGCATACTCTCTCGACATCGACGCATATTGGAAATCGACACCAGCAGCTGGTGATGGCGTCCTGTTTACTGGTCTTACTTTCTCAAACTGGAAGGGAACTTGCGCGGATGGTACTCTTAGAGCACCTATCCAAATTATTTGTCCAACAAAACAGCCCTGCACTGGCTTAGGCATCACGAATTTTGCGATCTGGACAGACAAAGGTAGTCGCGAATTATATAAATGTCAAAATGCCTGGGGTGATGGAGGATGCTTGGTTCACGGGTCTGCGCATACAGCTTGTGAGTTGCGAGATATTCTGATGATGACAATTGCTAATGAGTGCTATGATAGATGCAATTGTGACGAAAACGGTATCATCGGCTCCTTCTGGGTACTCGGCTGCCAAGATGCCGAACGATATAGCTGCTGGGTATGCGCTCACGGCTAGTATACCTATTCCCACGATTCCTACCACTTTCTTCCCGGGACTAGTTCCAGCAACGAAGAGGGCGTATCCATAGTTTTTAAAGCAGAGCGGAGTCAGAAACTGGGTGTATATGAGCATATCAAATGAGAAACGTAAATAGTTGCTGTAAAGCAAAGTAAATGCCGAATTTTATTTTGCTTGAAGCATTTGTGTGCATTCAGACTCTTGATACAGCTTCGCAACCAGCAGAATGTATCCATGTGATATCCGCAAATCCCTCTGTCCGGACATAACAACCGTATCGCGCATCTCTTGCGATTGAAAACAAATATCTTCATTTCAACAAGTGGCTCTCGAGATTTTGACCATAACTCCAATCGCCATTACTCCAGTGATTTCTGCAATGTTTGCATTACTTATGCGGCGTTATCGATCTCCATTCCCTCGCCCTCGGTTGGTGCATCTAGAATCATACTTAGCATCATAGTACGAATTTCAATCGTAGAGTCGTGAAATACTTACCAGTCATCTTGACTTCTGCTTCCTCTTTCAATGCCTGCTCCAACGCTCTTTGACGTGCACAGTTCTGCGCCTTCTGTAACTTGCGAGCTTTCTTTCCGGATACAGGTGCTAAAGGCCCACTTGTAGGGTGTAGAACAGTACTGGTTCTTGTACCTCTTGCATTCTTTGAGATGTGATTGACGGCGTTCTTGCGTTGGGTCTTGGATCGGTTTGCGACCCTGCGCTGCTTCTGGGGAACATTGGGGTTGCTTTTGGATGCCATCTTGAGATAATATTCGAATTTCGAGTTGTGGATTGACTTGAAGATGGAGTTCTTTAGTATGGAGAATTGGGAATGAGGAAAAATAATTTTGGAAGCTCGGACTGCGGCCGCCTCCCACTTCGGTGAATACTTTTACCGAACCGATGCTTTCAGCTGCGCCACAAGCCAAGTTTACCACCCGGACTGGAATTCATCATCATCGTCGTCAAGTTTTGATTTCTGAATACATTCACATTTAAACCACTATTGCTGATACACCACCCTCTTTCTTCACAACTTCTACAGTGGATCGCATACAAACCCAAAGCTTTTCGACATTCTAATACCTATTCATTTCCATATCACTCGCAGTCCAATCTTACAGATACCTAACTATTTGTTGTTTTGTATACTTTGAATAACCAGTCATCATGTCGTGGGCAGGTAAGAGGGAACGCATCTGCGAACTATAGCATCATAAGAGGACTGGACTAATCATATATTTATTAAAAGGGTTTAAGAAGAATGTCAATCGAGCCACCACTCAGGTTATGATGAAGACTGGTAAGTGAACAAGATCCGAGAAACTTGCGGGGGTCGACAACTTATGATTATAACGTTGTCCCACCCACGTACCCTGCGAGGTATCTGTTTGTTGATTTCTAGGCAGTAGCTAATTGATATTTAAGGGCATGTTGAGAAGACAAATGATCGCGATTACGAGGTCGAGGAAAGGTTAGTTACAATTTCTTTACAATTGTAATGGCTACAACAATGGGCGAAGACGACTCCATGACGCGCGAGCTCGACAGTCAAACCAGGAAGCGGATGGGCATAATTACTGCGGAACAAGAGCGGTGGCGAATAATGTGGGAGTACGCGGGGCATTCCATCAGCTCAGACTCAGAGTCCGAAGATCAAGAAGAGGCCGAATATGAAGACCATAATTCATCGAGACATCCCTCGCCCCCCTCATTAAACTTCGCATCGACCCTATCCACGTCTTCTCTTATTTATTATCCATCAAGCCCTACTATGTACTCCGTCGCAACACCATCTGATGTTTCGAGCTCTTACCTTCCTTCCACTCCGTCATAGCGTCAGGATCGGCCTTTTCCGGCCCATGATCAGAGTCAGAAGGCCAGGAAGGGGACGGTCGTTATGTTGCCATATTCATTGAAGCCAGGAAGGATGATGAATAGAGCATTGTGTTGACCTTGCTCGTAGACGTTACCGTACGATGGAAGCTGCCTCATTGCGATTGCAGAAGGAGTCAAAAGGCTACTTGGATTCGTTAAGAGGTAAGCAGACTCACTGTGGATATTTGAAGGTGGACTAACGACCATGCAGCAATGACCGCTTCCCAAATGCATATTGCTGAGACCATCGATGCCTTCTATGGTGACGCCGGTGCGAAGGATGGTGTTAGTCGTAGTTACAAGCAAGCTGTAGAGGATCTCGATGCCGAAACAATCAAAGCCCTTGATGGTCCATACCGGTAAGATTCCAAGGATTCTTTGCGCAAAATGTATGAAGCTAACATCGTCAGTACTACCGTCTTGGAGCCCATCTCCAGGTTCTGTGCCTACTTCCCAGATATCAATGAGTGTAAGAAACGTTTACTTATATATTGTGATTCCTACTGAACAAACATTAGGTATTAAGAAGCGTAACCACAAGCTCCTCGACTATGATGCCATGCGTGCCAAGGTCAAGAAGCTCGTCGAGAAGCCAGATAAGGATGTGACGAAGCTTCCTCGTGCCGAAAAGGAGACCGAAATGGCCAAGGCAGCCTATGAGCAACTCAATGATCAACTCTTCAACGAACTTCCTCAACTTATCGATCTCCGTGTTCCTTATCTTGATCCAAGTTTCGAAGCTTTAGTCAAGATCCAACTTCGCTTCTGTGCTGAGGCATACTCCAGAATGGCACAAGTACAACAATATTTAGACGCTGACACAAGAGAACAATATGCGCAAGGACATCTGGATAGCAGGGTTGAGCAGGTTCTGCAAGAAATCCGCGAATTAAGCATCAGTGGAACTGTTTGAGTGGAGTCTCATAAGGATTGATATCAAGGATTGCTATTTGCATGGTACTACTTCATGAATATATGACTGGGGTTACATGGATGAGAGTTATGGTTTCAACTGGTAAACTTTGTCACTTGACTTCGATACCAAAGGAAGGCGAAGGCGTTTGGGAAACTTGTATACCATTGCCAGACCTAATTGTAAAGGACTGAGCATGTGTTCATCTATGATTTATTTTTCTCCAGACACGATAATTTATCTTGCTCTTTGCGAGATTCCAATCACGACCTCGATTCGATCAAACCGAGTAAGTATTGTCTATGATATGACATTTGACGCACAAAAGCGTCATTGGCAAAATGTCACAGAATGATACCTCGGATTAGTTATGGGTATGAAGGTGCTTGAAGTTATGTAAGCCATCGTTTCATCAATATCATCTCATCAACTGGAATGTCTCTCGCGTAAATTTATTTTTCGTCGTCCTCATCCCGGGTTGCTCAGACGTGTATGCGTCCACTCTCCACCTCACAATTCTCGTTCATCTCAATTCGGCTCAACCATCAAAGACGACATCAACTTGGTGAATTCCTCAAATTTCTCTTGTCGACTGACTCATCATCAACTTTTAAAAATATCTGTGACATGATTCGGATTATTTTGAAACGCCATAGAGCTGTTAGACACCGGGCTTTTCAAGGATTATTTTCGTAGATCTTTCCCCACAACTGAAACTTGCTTAAAATATCCTACCATAAGCTTTATCAATGAGCTCTTAAACGTTGATTGTTTGGGAATGTCACGCTCATGCTTCTTCGAGTGAAGATGAATTTCAATCGACCAATCTTGGGATTGTGGGTGTCGTCAGCGAAACGGATTTGCTGTGAAGGTTCTTTTTGGGCCTCGTTGGTTGGGTTTCTGGCGTTGAGTGAGGTGTGCATCTCGGTGTTCCGTGTGTATACTTCCTATGCTTCTCTATGGCCAGCGGGGTTTGTTCTTCAGGGAGATGAAGCTTGATCAAACTCCAAAGGGAGAGATGAGATACAGTTACTACATGGTAAATGCACTATTGAGAGATACAAACATGGGTAAACGATTGACCTAGATCCTGGGGATCGTGGTGGACGACCGTCTCCGCAAAGAGGTTTGATCATATTCACGGATTGGGAACTGAAGTTCGAATATTCGCGTCCCTTTGGTGTGTATTTATGAACTTTGATACGGAGGGTTAGGTATCTTGTGTGGTATCCCTACCCAGTACGTCTAGTTTGATAGGTCTTAGCGCATACGTTGATAGAGCTAGATAGGGCTAGATGGGGTAGAAATCTATTATTGATATGACATGAAGGGATAACTTGAGGGAAAGTAAGCGGAAGCGGGAAGGAGGGTATTGATATTATAAATGGAGTATGTATATAAGGAACACCTTCATCTTTCTTAGCACAGTATCTGGCATCATCACTTCCATTCTACATTCCCATTATCTTTTTAAAAATCTTCGGCAGGACCGTCTTTTCTCATTTTCTACCACTTCTTCCAATAGAAATCTATCCATCTACCTTTCAATATCCTTCCCAGTAATCAATCATCAACCAAGTTCCAACCATCAAAATGCAATTCTCAACCGTCTTCCTTTCTCTGCTCGCGGCTACAGCCGTGGTCGCAAAAGGCAACTCCACTAAACCTGTCACCGACAAGAGTCTTTGCAAAGAGATGAACCATCTCGAGAAACTCGTTCATGAAGCTCAGAATACCACAAAGCTAGCCACCAAAACCGACAACAACCAAACGAAAATCGACAGTGTCGTTGCTAAAGCCAGCTCTGCAGCTGTTCAACTCGATGCCATGCAAGCAAATACCACTCTTGTATCCACCTGCGCCGTTATGGACGCCGCACATCAAACTAAAAAACAGTGCCATGAAATGGAACGTACGTCGTCATACATATCCCATCCTTTACCCTCATCCCCACCCCATTCTACCCCACAAACCCCCTAACATACCACCCCACAAACAGATCTCCAAAAAACCATCAACACCGCCGCCAACAGCACCAAGCTCGCAGACAAAACCCACGGCAACGCAACCAAAGAAGCTAAATATCAGGAAAAAGCTACGGAGGCACAGATGAAACTTACGACTATGATGAG
Source organism: Sclerotinia borealis F-4128 (assembly GCA_000503235.1). Classification (NCBI taxonomy): domain Eukaryota; kingdom Fungi; phylum Ascomycota; class Leotiomycetes; order Helotiales; family Sclerotiniaceae; genus Sclerotinia; species Sclerotinia borealis. The sequence goes on along the minus strand of KI628699.1, from coordinate 63,055 downwards.
TAACACTACTTTGGTGGATGCGTGTAGTGCAATGATGACGGAGAAGAAGGAGGCTAAGGAGGCTAAGGAGGATGGGACTATGACTTCGACTTCGGCGGCGGCGGCGAGTTCGGGCTCGGGTAAGGCGACGAGTGGGGCGATTGGGATGGGGGCTAGGGTGAGGAGTGTAGGGAGTGTGGTTTGGGCGGGTTTGGTGGTCGGGGGTGCGATGTGGTGTTTGTAGATGGAGATGGGGATGGAGATGGGGATTACTTTTTGTAATGGCTGTTTGTTAGGGTGTTGGGGTAGTGTAGTAGGGGTATTAGACGATGGGATGGGATGGGATGGAATTGTATGATATATAGTGAGGAAAGATAAAACATCTACTCTGAGATGAGATGGGATATTGAATGGATTGGGACAAATAGCGAGATGCATCAATCATATCATGGAAATCCATCCATGCTCGACCATAACCATATTCACCAGACAATTCATCCTATTGAGTTAAGATCAGATAGGATAGCATTAAAATCAAATGATAATAACATTATCGGAAGAACTCAACTCAACTGTATACATGTAAAAATGTTTAAACCATGACTTGACTTAAGCATAAGCAGTATATACACAGAACGCACCGAACATTGGGAAAACAAATTCAAAGGACAATGATTGAAACACTGCTCCAGTTTGCTCATTCCTAGGCTCATAATCTGAGCTATTTCATATATTTCAAGACTGATTTACTCTTCTGATTTCCATCTGATCTGATGTTTCTGATCTCGTATACCCTTATGAGTGATGAAATCCCACTCACTAAGTATCCAATACAAATAAGTAGCAGGGTATGAACTAATACCTCCCTCCCTTAGACGGATTTAAATTTCGACGTCTAAAGTTCGTTATATTAATGGTTCAATCGCACCTATTTATACTATCCTGCAACTAGACCATGTTCACATGAGAAAGAGCATGGTCAAGGGGATACCACTTGACACTCGACACTCGACACTCGACCCTTGACACGTCACACTTGATACTTGAAACGCGTAGAATATTTGCTACCGTTTTTCGATGGGTGAGCTGAAAATTTAATGGAAGGGGGCGCGGGGGGAGGGCGGGGAGAGGGAGATTAATCGAACGGAAGTAAATTGGGAGTCTGGATGGAATAAGTGTGACGTATGCAAACGTACTGCGTGTGCGAAATTCAGATCACGCGATGGGAGTTGTATATACCTAGAACCGTCCGTAGTTGCTTTGATGAATTACATATATTTTAGAAGGAAGGCTGATCTTTTGGTTGTCAGGTAATATGCACGAGTGACGAGGTGGACACTGGATGGGTTGGATCTTGCTGTTGCTTTAAAGACTACTCATGGGGTTTGTAAATTAGGAATTGTACAGGTGGAAAGTACGTTTGTTTATGATAGTCTATAGATTATGAAGTGATCGCTGAGTATGTAAGTGAAGATACGCAGCTAGTCATGATGCTGAAGATATCTTGGCCATACCATGTCATACCATAGCATAGCTCCTTCCCACGGTATTGACAAGAATCGGAAGGTACGAGAGACCACATAATTGAAGGAGTTACAACTTACTCTCCACCTTCAAATATAAACATGATTCGCATCACATCGCACACAATCTTTCAAGTCCAAGTATCCATTACATTATCGTATCAATATATTATTTATAAAACTTCTGTAGCTATCCAACATCCCACGAATTCGAACCCTGAGCACTGCTAAGCTTCAAAGATGGCTTCCAAGGAAAAAACCCATATTCCCGGGGCCAGGGGACTATTATTCGGACTGCGCGTTGCACAATTACTGCTCGCAATGGCCATACTTGGTCTTTCGGCTTATGGATTATATTGGCTCATCTTTGCCCAAGAGCGCATTGTGTTCTATTCCCTTGGATTCATCTACATGGTATCTTCTCTCTATCTATTCATTCGACATTCAAGAGCAAGACTAATATCATATATCTCGCAGGCCGCTATGTCGATCGTCATCTGCTTCTATGTGATGTTGGCGAGTACGGCAGTACCCGTCATATACAACTACTGGGCGGTACTCGGGCTCGATATTTTGGCTTCGCTGCTTTGGCTCGTGGCTTTCCCTTTCTTCGCCCCGGATATTGTGGCTAGGATTATTGCAAACAAGCCTAATATCGATTATATGGACGATTCAGTTTCATTGCCTCCAATAGAGGAGGAGATGGGGGATTTTGTAATCGATAATTGGGAGACGTATAGGAATGTTATGATTGCAACTTTTGCATTGTCTGCTGTGGAGTGGTGAGTGTCAAGCTGATCCGCCTGGTGGATGCTTGCTAATGGTGTGCAGGTGCCTTTTCATGGTGACCTTTGTCATTCTGGTGAAATGCATCCATCGCCACCGCAAAGATGGAGGCCATTGCATGTCCGGTTCCGCAGCCCCTAGAAAGGATGAGGTGGAGACAAAATTTGTGCCCCAACACAATATGAAGATTACGAAGCAAAGTCAACCTGAGGTCTACCATCCGCCAGTCACTCAATGTAGTGTTCACCTACCGTAGTGTTCACGACACTAGTGTATTCTGAGTAGAGCACGAACGAAAGCATGTGAGGTATAGAAGAGAATGGATGCGACGGGATATGGAGTTCTGTTCAATGTTTTGGATGAGACTCGAACATTCTTTTTGTGTGGATAGTGTTTTGAACGATTACGAATAATGAGACTGTACGTACTAGATGATAATGATTGGGAGTCGGGGATTGTAAGCAGGTTTCAATACAATACGACCAGTTCTAAACTCATCTATTTGAATACCCCAACCATTCAAGTGACATGTACAACTGCGAAATCAAGCACCGTAATCAGTGTGTACATTCGTCTTCCCAATAATACACCTTCTTCCCTATACGAGTACTATGCAAGATCCATCTAGAATATAATCTTCAACCCATCACCAAAGGAGCCAGATTTCATCTCGGCACAAAGGAAGCCATGCGAGCGATCTATTCTCATCTACTCGTGGCCTCCAACAGCTCAAAGACAATATAGATGCTAGTACCACTAAGTACCTCAGTAGCTTCTAGTTTGACTTTTTTATCTCTCACTAAGAGCTCCATCCACTAAGACGAACTATCTTTGGCTAGTATAAGGTTAACTCGATGTAAGCCGGGAATGTAAATGGATGATAAATAATAGTACATCACTGGACTTGTGCCCTAATGAGTTCGGTGATGACTCAAATCCGTTGGATTACTGTAACTGGTATGCCACTGGTATGCTGAGCTAAAATCTACTAATACCCGGTACTCTACAGTTGATATGATATGTCACACTAAACTTGGAACTTGAATAGAAAAGTGTACTGTAGTACAGTTTTTTAAATTTCTAATAATATATAAATCAATTCCTATCCCTCGATCATAATACAAGTAAAGTATTAAAGAATCCGATATTCGGAAAATTCACCTAAAACCCACCACCCCTGTGAACTCTACTTTAAAATGACGCAGCAGTAGCACAATCACGTCCGCGTCCGCGCGCAAACAAAAACAAAAAAATTAAAATCATCACCAGTACCAGTACCAGTACCAGTACCAGTGACAGCGACCGAGGGGAAACAAGATTCCAACACAATACTCGTTCAATCACCACAAACACAATTACAATCACAAGTTTCAGAACAAACACAATTACCTACACCACCACTCTCCTCAACATCATCACGATCATCATCTCCTCCTCCTATACCACCTCTAACACGCAAACAACGACGACAAGCCCTCCTTGCGCAATCTCTTGCTTTCGAACTCTCTATTTCTATCGTGCCTAAATCTACGGCTACGTCTACCTCTAATTCGAATTCTGAAAGCGATGCCTCGAAATCCCTATCCTTGAATACAAATACAACAACAACCAACCACAAAAACCCACACCCGAACTCGAATCTCGAAAACTCCCCCCTCGTACCCCCCCTCTCCCTCCCCCCCACCATGACCCGCCTCCTCATCTGCTCCATCGGCAACCCCGCCCCCTACACCAACACCCTGCACTCCGCCGGACACACGATCCTCACTCTCCTCGGATCCACGCTCTCCCTCTCCCCCTTCAGCAAATCGCGATCCCACGGCAATGGGCTCCTCTCCCCTGGCACCCCCTACACACTCTGGAAATCCAGCTCTTCCATGAACATATCCGGTTCTGGGGTCCACGCCGCCTGGACAACCTTCCTACGCGAATCCTCCTCCTCATCCTCTCCCTCCTCTACCGATTGCAAATTAGTTGTTATCCACGACGAACTCGAGTTGGCGCCTGGGAGAATAAATGTTAAACCGGGGAGCAATAGTCCAAAGGGTCATAATGGGTTGAAGAGTATACGCGATGCGTTGCGAGGACAGGCGTATACGCGGATTGGGATTGGGATTGGCAGGCCCGAGAGTAGGGATGCGGGGGTTGTGGCGGGGTATGTGTTGAGGAAGATGAGTGCGGAGGAGAAGAGGAAGATTGAGGGGTGTGTGGGGAATGTGGTGGAGGAGTTGGGTAGATTGAGTGGGGAGTAGGTTTACCACGGGTTGGTTGGATGATTATGTGTGGGATAAATATGATCGGATGGATATTCTTTGATGTTTGATCGGATTCATTCACTATACAACGTTTTATGGCCTGGGTTATTTGGACGCAAGATATGGGACGAGAATGGGCTGGCTGCGTTGAACATATGATTCATATGATTTTGTACAATTCTTGTAACAAAGAGGAACGCCCGCTGATGCATATGATACCCTCAATAGACTAGATATAGAAAAGGGGAAAATGGAATAGGGAAAAGGGAAAAACAACCTCCCCGGGGTTTTAGTCTACCAATCCCAAAATGAAAAGACAATTGAAATAATTTACGCAACTCGAGCCTCATTATTCTTTCCTAAAGTGCTCGGGCTCTCTGGTGATTCGTCTTCACTCATTAATCCCTCCAACTCAAATTCTTCCGCATCTCGAATTTGTCTTGAATCCGTATGAATATGTCCATTCATCCGTGGGACTCGGGCTGCAGCTTCTTCTCCGTCCTTTGGGGGTACTGGAGGCGCACTGGAGTTGACCACATAGACATGAACCAACACGTTGGTCAACAAGAAGACGAGGAAGGAGAAACTGTATAACACAAGGACGTAGGATACGTGAGTGATTCCTGAATCAGAGATCAGTTTCATCTGTTCTTCGGTTGCTCCCATGAACAAAAATCCAGATGCGTAAAGTAACTATAATGATTAGCCCAAGTTTTTCTGATCCGGAAAGAATACTTACGAATGGTGGAACGTATTGGAAACTATTAGCATCACCGTCCTCGGAAAGTGTGGCCCTATCTCTCAGAACGAATGCAATTTCAATAATTCTTGAAAGTCCAGCAGCCATCAGAGTATATCCAAAAACGCTATGGACCATGGTGCTGAGTGGAAGATGTTGTGGGTGACCAGACATAGCCCATCCAGTGATGAAGATGACGAAACCAGGAATAAAGTTCCTCTTTGGCGAACCGTCCCTCTTTCTGCTCAACCAAACTCCTGCTAAACCAGCAGTCCACCAGATTACTCCCATGGTAGTATGTTGAATATCGTTTGCAACCCATGGACCACCCCATCTATGTTCCGTGAAAGTGTTGACACAACCCCAAGCTGCAATAACCGCTGAGTCGAAGAATTCTTGGGATCGCCCGGTTTTCTTCAACCAGACTTGTCCAACAAGCATAACAATCGTAAGCAGGATACCATATCCGATGAATGCACTACCCATGATGAAGTGTGCAAGACATTGACCAAGATGATCATCACGGCAGAAACCCAAAGCTGTAATACCACCGAAAAGCATTTGTACCCATGCAACGACTGGCATTGTCTTTCCCACAATTCCATGCCCATGAACCGCGACCTTTCGAATCTTTCCGTGGAAACCTTTGGTGATATGGAACTTGAGGTAGATACCGAAAACGACTTGAACGGCAAGCATAAGCATCAGGATATTGGCGAATGCCGAATGCGCATTCTTCGCAAAGACTCGTCCTCCATGGAGATGCCCCAAGAAATATCCCACCACCGCGATAACTGTTCCTAATACTTGTACGGGCACATGCCATCTATTTCGCACAATCTGATGATCCCATTAGCATGCCGTGATATTGACCTTTCATCTTTGTCACCTACCCCAAGAACCATTCCGGTCGGAAATATAATGCCAAATGCTAACATCTGTAGTAAAATGTGAATCCATAATATCGAATCCTACATAGGTACCATCATTAGCATTTGCTCATTCATCCTCCGGTATATAGCGATGAACATACGATAGGTTCTATGCTCATAGCATTTCCGTCTTGTATCTTCGACATATCTCCTCCGTGTGCCTTTGCTCCTGTTGCAAATAAAGCGAGCGCGGAAGTAGCCACGAAGGCAAGGCGACCGCCATTCATGATAGACATATTTGCACCAGCGTTAATGGCCAACGGGTGAGCCCCTGTATTGTCTGAGAGTATAGAATTGTGGCAAGACGAGCAAGATTGCTATTCACTGTTGGTTTCGAAACGCGCCTGATTTAGTCCGAGAGTGTGAGAAGATGTCGCTATCCCAAGGACAATGAAGTGTTGAGATGATAGGTGGCAGTCAAATCATGCGATGAGAATCAAAGAAAAATATCTTGGAAAAGGAGGCAATTAAATTGAATTCTCTTTCCACTCGTATGGTATATAGATCCGAGGTAGATAGTATCGAAAGTGGTTTCAACACCTATTTTTAATCCAGCGATATTAATTGAGGCTTCGTAACCAATTCGCATTTGGCTGATCATACGAATCCATCTAATTGGTGTGGATGTTTCGGCTCGGTCGGTATCAAGTCACGTGTATATATTGCACCGCCACAGTTCAGGGATAAAATTGCTGACATATCTTTGACAATCCCCTTTTCATCTAGTTGTCGCCATCTCTCGCTTGTTCTTGTAGGTACCGGTAGGTTGGTTTATACATGGCAAGGAAGCTGACGCAATTGCAATTACTGGCGGGACGTTGTTCTGCGGATTTTGTAATTCTCCACATCTAGGTACCGTTAAGGAGAAGGATCAATCACCTGCTTAGACCTTTCTCGGTTTCTCGGTTTGGTAAAGATCGACATTCTATTTCTACTTACTCAGTCGGAAAGTGCTGCCATTGAAACGTTGTAAGATCCGCAGCGAAAACTTGGACTGGTAATGCATACCAATTATCTTCATGTTAGCAGGGAAACGAACAAATAGACACTATCTCTGCCCTGACCTTCACCATATATCCGTCTATTCTCAGTGCATTCGGTACTTATCGGCAATAATCCAATCCCACTTGTGAATTAGATCTCGACGATCAAGGGTCGGAGACAAGTCGAGGGTTCATAAAAACATCTACTCACATGAAAAGGGATAGATGTATGAGTAATGCCCTGGTGTTTCCATGGGACTGGCGGCTTCACGGAACCGAGTTATTTGCATTTGAAGAGAACGGGTTGCCTTGAATCCGACACTTCGAATTCAGCGTTGATACAGAAGAATGAATTGAAAAACGCGGGGTGAATAATAAGCTCCCACTCCCGCTCCGAGCACTTTACAGAAGCCGCATCTATTTTGGAGAAGCGAATTGAGACCCAAGTAAACCCATCAAGGGCGAAGCGAAGATGGAAGATTAGATTGAACTCCTGATCGTAGTGGAAGGTGTGCTGAAAATCGCTCGTGCAGTTCATCTGTTGAAAATGCTTACCCTCGTCGGATTTCATAGGCATATCACAAGATGATAGCATGACTTTAGCAGACTGGGTGGTTTCTTGAAGCCGAACTCGCCCATCAAGATGACGTAGCTGGAGTGGAATATGTCAAGATAGATACTCAGGTTGGGAATTCAGCTTCTGGTATCTCAGTCACCACGTTGGTCGATATTGATGTCGATGGAAGAAAACATGTAGTACTGCGGTTGCGATGTAATGGTATGTCTTCAGATAGCCTATTACTACCTTGAAGAAGGTCTTTAATTCGATTGTCTTCCTGAAAGTTCTTCCTCAGGAGCGTGTTACTATATTGCATTAGTTAATGATATCAGAGTATTAGTTTTTCCCACTGCCCAAATTCTCATCTTAACTTATTCGGTCGATAAGTAAGGGATAAGTAAGTCCCTCTGGCTGGCATGCGAAAAGTTCATCATCTTAGTGGAGTGAATCTCGTCATACATTCACTCGCAAAGTATTTATCCTATTGTTAACCTTCAATAACACCAAGTTGCTAGCTTAATATCAAGGTATTCGCATAGCTTAAAAGTTTTCATTTCTCGTTACCATCATCTCATTTCATTCCTCCCAAATCATCCCACGGATATACAACTTCCTCCGCAGTCCTCGATCTACAAACAAAACTCTACAAATTCAACAGCTCAACATCTGAAGGTCAGACAACCCGATTTTTCTCTCTGTAATTGATGTCCTAACATAAAATCAGATACCTCACCACAAAATAGCCTACCACAATATTCTCCTCCCCACCACCAATCCACAAAAATGCCCGCCTCTACTCCTCCAACCACCACCGCACCCGTTACTGGCTCCAGCACAGTACCCCCAATAATCACACCTACCCTCAATAATCGCGCCGGCAATCGAGCTTGTGATGTTATGTGAAGCGGCTTTGGGATAGCATGTGGAAATGGCGATGAAATGGGTGCTCAAATTGTTTCTGCAGAATACATGGATTGAGAGCAAAGGTCTAGGGATTATAGAATGATGGATATTTGAATGTTGCATTCTCAGCGTGGCGCGAATATTTTCTGGGGTAATGGTATATGGATGGATGGATGGATGGGATGAGTTACATACGGAGTTGAGTGGTGAAGTGAGATTCGGAATACCAAAAACGTTCTTCTGAAATTCCTATCGTTCTTCATGATGGATTACTTCACTCAAACATTTCCTCTATATAGAATCACCTTTTCCGCAACACATGTGCAAATAATACTCAGTAATTATCTTTTCCATTCAAGTTAATAGTTGCCCCTTAAACTGGATGTAAAGGTGAAATGATAACCTCCTGTAGCACATAAGAAGGCCCAATATATATCTTATGAATGAAACCAGATATTTACATAGTTCACCACTGCATGATATCATTCCCATTCCCGAAATTACAAATTTTGGCATTACTCATATACCAGTGTTGGTTCTTAGTAGGGTTTAACCGAAGCCCCTTTACTCATACATCATATGATTCATATCTTTTCCAAGTTTTATTCATCACTTTCACATTCAACATGATTTGTTAATCTTTTGCTGTTGTTTCACAAATTAAATCCTGATTATGTTAATAAAAGTGATGATCTGAAAATGAAATTTATAATTTGTGAGATGGTTTGTGTTTGTGTGGCAATTATTGTAAGATACTTGGGTATGGCCATTGTTAAATATCGATAGAGGAGGGCAATTTGACTTTCATATATGTTGATGTTTCCTAGGAGGAGATATAAATTAGTCAATGACAATTGACTCATAGTTTGAGGGTAGGAAACTCTCATACTTTTACTCGAATCAAGGGTTTCCTCTAGGTGTTGGTTGACATGTATTTTTGTCTTAAGATCACCCTCGAAGGTTACAACAACTGGACCAAATCTTCATGACTTCTTAAAGAAATTCAGATATGGAGATTGATGAATCAAGGGATTGAAACAAGAAAGGGAAATATTGAGGCCAAAGAGAGTGAGGAGTACCTAGAAAAAAGAGGAACAAGAAATATATAGAGAAAACACTGGTTCACAGGTGATTTATTTCATACTGTGCATCTTAAAATCTGGCAATAAAGCTTGAGTATGATACTGTAGTAACTCCTGTGTTGAAAAGAGTGATACATACTCTGATCTGGACTCCACCAAATGTACCATTGATAAAAGTATCATTGTGACCTTTAACATTTTATCATAGACATCAAAGAATCAGTCCATTATGGAACTCCAAGAAGGTACTCTAAAAAATTGGCATTAAGACAGACTGAAGCTCTGAATAATTAATATGTAAATAAATCCCTTGTGGAAACAATAAAAATCATCACAGCTTGAAATCCTCATCTCTGCAATTCTGTCACTCTGTCACACTTTCACTAATAATATCTCCCAAGATATCTATCTAGCTTTGCTGCTTTGCATCTCATCCCCTCACATTGATAGCCTGCGCATCTTTCTAATATACCACATGCTACACATTATATTAGACCATAGTACTAAGAGAGACCCTAAACCCAATAAGGAATTCTTGGACAGTTCTGTTGCATCTCTCAATTTTAGTTCAATCTCGATAGTGCAAGATCTGAGCCCCCAATCAAATTACCAAACTCACTTGGATGACTCTTGAAGTTTGACTTTGTTGCATCTCTCGATTTTAGTGATTTGAGATTTTAGCGTGATATTTGACCTATCAGATGGAGAAAATCACATGTACTTTGAGATTCTGTTGCATCTCTTGATTTTAGTGTGAGATCCAGACCTGTCATTGTAATCAGTTGGTTGTAAAATTTGTTTCTCTTCCAATCTTAATCCCCCCAAAAATATATAATCCCAAGCAACAATAAAATGGAAGATCTTTAGCTCATCAACCACAATTTCAAATTTCAAATACAAATACAAATATCCACTTACAACCTGCCCAAACATCATCACAGCTCTGAACATATATCAAGGAGCCAGAAAAATCCTGTAAATCACAACAAACAGTATATATATTTATGACAGAAGCAAGTTTGTGCACATCTCTAGATTCTCCACACAAATAATATCAGACTTCCTCCATCCATACAATCCTACTCTACTCTTTCACTTCGACATCAATCCATATCCTCATGTTATACACCATTACCATATCACTACAACAGTAATCTATCTCCACCTGAACAACATCACACCTAGCTAGCTGCCTCCATCTGGCACCCAACAATCTCACCTCGCCTCATCTCACCTCACCACTTCTTCACTTATCTAGCAGATACAGCCAGACAAGACAGATTCTCCTCTCCTTTCAACCCCAAAAATTGGTCCGGCCGGCTCAGCTACTCTCTGAATGAGTAAAACAAGTTATTAATCATTCAAGTACAGTATTCCATCCCATCTCATCTTCTCTTCATCCCTCTCCCTTATACCTCTCCCTCGAGCATGTGCAAGTGCATATGCAAGCGCAAGAAGAAATACTATCCCATCCACCCTCTATCCACCCTCCAAATCTCCAGCCATCCAGCTCTCAAAATACTCCAAACAACCTCCCCACCAATCTACAAACACTAGACGAGATATACACACATACATACATATGCAGTGAGGAATTCAACCCACATAAAACAAATCCCAAAACATCTCATCTCTCCCATTTCTTCCCAAGCCTCCTTATGCCTCATCAATCCCAACCCGACCCACTTTCTTCATCCAACAACAGTATGAAGTCCGTCTTATGCATCTCATCCAACTCATCCATCTCTATCCTCTATCCTCTACCCATCTATCCTCCAAACCCCAAACTCCATACCTCCATATCCCAAATTCAACTCCCAAACTCATCTCAAACTCAACCACCAACCTCATTACCCATATCTATATCCCAACCTCAAAACCCTCTCTCCCTAACCTCACATTTCGCACTAAGCACCAGCATCAGCACCAGCTTTTTCCAAGAATACTTCATCTCACCCTCACCTCACCGACTAGTAACCATAGGTATTTTCCAAGAAGATATCCAATCTATCCATCCATAATTACATACATACATACATCCACACTTACTAATTTCTCAAACATTAAGTCAATCAATCCAACATTAATTCAAGTCACATTTACCCTCACCCTCACTCTTAGTCCCACAACCACACGATCAGTCAGATAGATCACTTAGTTCCAATAAAACAACAAGGATTGGAAAATGGACAGATGTGCAATTGCGCAAAAAAAAGCTATACGTAACGCTGAGTGGCTACATATCCATACCAACGCCCATTATAATAAAGCTTCGTTCCCAGCTCAGGTCCCGAGGTATCATTCATCCATTTCTCAACTCTTCATAATTGCAGTCTAGCCATTCTGTGTGCTTTTCCGAAAGCTAGTGAGCTTGTGCTTCTTTTTCGAGTCTCCGTCTTACGCCTAAATTGCAAAAGTTCTGTCTCATGTTTTTGGTCAAACGTTTTGTTTCTCGCTTCATTCTTTGCGGCCCTTCATACTGTATCTTGTGATCCAATTATCCAGTCACCATTCATCGTATGACGAAGATCGTTCATGAGTCATGGTTCCCCGAGAAGTCTCGCGGTAACATCACCCATATATGCCTCCTCCAACTCATAGTCCTCTCCGTCATTGCGATCGATGTGAACGAAGTTGAAGGCTTCGACTACCTTTTCAATATCAAAGCCCATGGAAACGAAACGATCGACGAGAGCTTTATTGTATCCTTGATATCTGTCGTGGATTTTTTGTTAGCCTACCATTTACTAAGAACATACCGGGGAAAACAGTTAAAGGAAAACGGGCGTACTTCAGCATCTCCTGTTGCGCCTCCTCTTCCTTTGAGCGATGCAATACTGGTGCTGAGTATGAAGGAATCGAAGCGGCACTTTGTGACCATTTAGTGACTGAGGGAGCACCGGCGTACTGGATTGCCCAGTCGCGTGCTTTCGCTCGAAATCGGTCGGGGTGGTAGAGTAACATGTTGGCTACTTCGGCGTCTTGAGGGTCCTTTGGCTCGGGTGTGCTCAGGAGAGATTGGAGGGAGAGGAGGGCAGACCTGATGGTTAGGACAGGAGACCAGGCTGAGCCCAGGGTGTCAAGGCAAATTGCACCCTATTTGAACGTCAATATTGCATTTCCTAGCACACAGAAGAAAAACCTACTGTCTGACTGCTGACATTTGGATGCCAGAGCTTAGTTGTGAAGTTCATCTGCGGAGGGCGGAATGGGTATTCGTTGGGGATCTTGATGTCAACGATGTAGGTGCCTCCTTCATATGGGGTATCTGGTGGACCAGAAAAGGATGCTCGAAGGTTGGTCAGATCACTATCATTACCATCTCTTGATTGGCAAAATATTTGAGAATCCGCATCATTCGAAATATCGTTTAGCTCTTTGGCAATGCGACGGACTCGGTTAGAAGACATTTTGGGTGGTAGTTTTGAATGAAGTTGACAGAGATTCGAAGTTCGAATTTCGAGGTTCGGGGTTAACTCTTATGCTTAGGTTCGAGTATGATGCCTTATGTGATGTGACTCGAAAGATTCGTAATTGCGCTGTGTGAATCAGATGTTCTTTCACTGGTGAATTCTGATTGGGAATGATATGGTAGTTTGTGTCCCTGTTATTCTGGAGCTATTCAAGTCAGATCAAAAGGGTCACAGAAACAATTAGTATGAGGGAGATGAGATGGTGAATAATGAGGATGAGGAGTAGGACGATGTAACATTTATACAAGGCACTACCTACTAGGTACTTACCAGTGGTACATGCATGTAACCAAATAAGTTACCAATGCTGTACTATATACCTAGTACTCGTACTTGAGGATCTATTTTTGGCGGGGTTATTGGACTGTACTTCTTCCTTCACAGCTAGCTTATGAAGGAAAGGGAAAGACAATTCTAAATCAAAATATGACGAACCTTTTATGCCCAAAGGTCACCCAACATATGCTGTATAAAGGTATTAATAGTTATTATCTTTTAATTGGAGGTGTTCATGTTAATTATTTCTGTAGATTGTTCTTGTAATATGTTGTACAGGTTGAAAGCAATAACACTCGGACCTTGCCGAGTTGAATTAGCTGCCAATAATAAAAAGTGAATGAATGCCTGATAAATAGATATCAGTTGATTTAAGGCATCAACTTATCTGTCTCTATTCTCTCTGTCGCTGAATGGTCCAAGCTTCTGACACTAAGAACCATTCGCGTCGTTATTGTCGCCTTATTGTATACCTAGTTGGAAAGGCGAAAGAGGTTATCAAAGCTGTTGTTATTACAAACAACAATCTACCATCTTTCTCCAATTCCAACAAACCTGCCACAATAATTAGGTAAATTCAATTATCTTCATCTACTAAGGTATAGTTCTGGATATTTTGACTTTCTATAAATATCCTATTGAAAGCTTCTTGATACACCAACAACAAGATGGTAAGCTCCAATTGATGATTTTTGTGTGAGCGGCAATATTAACATAATCTCAAAGGGTCAACAACCATCTGGCCTTGGTGGTAATCCACCAGCTGGAGATGGAAAAGATGATAAATCCAAGAAGGTATACATTTGTGCTTTCATGATAGAAATGGATGATGGATGATGGACTGATTACCCACCAATAGAAGGACAAGCCAAAGTACGAACCACCACCAAGACCAACAACTAGAATCGGTCGTAAGAAGCGTAAGGCTGCCGGTCCAAATGCAGCCGCAAAGCTACCAGCCGTCTATCCTACCTCTCGATGTAAACTCAGATATCTTCGAATGCAACGAATTCACGATCATCTCCTCCTCGAAGAAGAATATGTTGAGAATCAGGAACGTTTGAGAAAGACCAAGTCTGCAAAGGAAGGCACAGGAGCACCTGCCACCGCTGGAGGCGATTCCGATGCTGGTGATAGAAACGCTGATGAGAAAGGTCGTGTTGACGATATGCGCGGTAGCCCAATGGGAGTTGGAACTTTAGAGGAGATGATCGATGATGATCACGCTATCGTTTCAAGCACTACAGGTCCGGAATACTACGTCTCCATCATGTCTTTCGTCGACAAGGATCTTTTGGAACCCGGAGCAAGTGTATTACTGCATCACAAATCCGTTTCGATTGTTGGTGTTCTCACCGATGATACGGATCCTTTGGTTTCGGTAATGAAGCTTGACAAGGCCCCAACAGAATCTTACGCAGATATTGGTGGTCTGGAACAGCAGATTCAAGAAGTGCGAGAATCGGTCGAATTGCCATTACTACACCCTGAGTTATATGAGGAGATGGGTATCAAGCCTCCCAAGGGTGTTATCCTCTACGGTGCGCCAGGTACTGGAAAGACTCTATTGGCAAAGGCCGTTGCAAACCAGACAAGTGCGACATTCTTACGGATTGTTGGCAGTGAATTGATTCAGAAGTACTTGGGTGATGGACCTAGACTTGTTCGACAACTTTTCCAGGTATGTATACTTTCAATGTCCATCCATTACAATACAAATGCTAACCTATGTAGACTGCCGCCGAAAATGCACCAGCCATCGTCTTCATTGATGAGATTGACGCCATCGGTACTAAACGTTACGAGTCTACATCTGGCGGAGAACGTGAGATTCAAAGAACTATGTTGGAGCTCCTCAATCAACTTGATGGTTTTGATGACCGTGGAGATGTTAAGGTTATCATGGCTACAAACAAGATCGAGACCCTTGACCCTGCTCTCATCCGTCCTGGCCGTATCGACCGAAAGATTTTCTTTGAGAATCCCGACCAACATACCAAGCGCAAGATTTTTACCCTTCACACATCTAAGATGTCCTTGAACGAAGATGTCGACTTGGAGGAGTTCATCAACCAAAAGGATGATCTTTCCGGTGCGGATATCAAGGCGATCTGTTCCGAAGCTGGTCTGATGGCGTTGAGAGAACGTAGAATGCGTGTCCAGATGGCGGATTTCAGGGCTGCAAGAGAACGTGTCTTGAAGACCAAGAGTGAAGGTGAGCCCGAGGGCTTGTACTTGTAGAAGGGAAAGGTGATGGGTGACGGAAGTGTATGATGAGCTCGAGCGCCTGCTTCTTTCAGTAGCTCGTGTATTCTAGATATCCCATGGTTAATGCATATGATGGTTGGACGAGATTCTAGCTATGAAGCTGTTCTCTTATGCATCAAAGTGTGGAACAGTGATGTGACCAGACTATCTTTTCGTCTCCTATTCTCACTTCTATGTCAATCAGGTACAGCTAAAAGTTTGCCAGCTTCAAATGAGTTAGCTAAGTGGCTCTCTACTCTCTACTCTTTGTAAATTTCAACGCTCAAACGGTCAAACCTTCTCGTTTACCAAACAACTATCCTTTCTATTGCACTCGAGCGTTGCCCTAGGTAAGTAAGTAATGATGCGTTTTGAGATATGCCGAATATCACTCGTATATGGCTGATCGATGCATACCGGTATTCGAATACTCGCTCGATTCCTGTTAGAATGATATTCATATACTTGAGTACCTATAGCTAGCTAGACATTTCAATTCGGCCCACAGATAATGAATGGATCTTCTCCCTAAAACTCTAGGTAGCAAACTCCATTTAGAAGATTCTCGATGCTGAATATGGAGAATATAGCAACGTGGCAATAACATGATTTTCCGATGAACATTTTAAAAATTGGGGAAGATACCTAGGTACCTACCTACCTAGTAGTTTGAGAACGACACGCTAAGATACAAATTGTGGAAAGAGCCAGGGGGGAAATCATAAATCACGTGGTTGCCTTGTGGTTGCCTAAATGTGGCAGCCTAGGATCACGGGACGAAGGTGCTTTTGGGTGTTGAGTTCGTGTCGTTGCTGTTAATGTTGATGTTAGTGTTAATGCGGGGGGTTCAATGGTGAGAGTGTGTGAGAGTGTGTGAGTGAGCTTTTTTTTATAAAGAGAAGGCTTGTTTTCTAAATTTCTGTTGTTTTTTACTTTTTTTGTGTTTAATCCATTTCAATCCAGTTCGATACATTCTCATTACACTACGAGCAGAGCAGCTATAGTACATCGAAATAAAAATCGGAGGTTGTTGATATATATCTACATCATACGCGGTGTCTTCAATTGTTATCATCATCATCATCATCATCATCGTCACAGCTTTGGCAATTACTTCAAAAAGTCATCAAAGTTCTTCATACTCGATTGTATCTGTCTTCTAGTCAACAAAACGTCAAATACACATTTCCAAGACTTTTCAAGAAATTCGACCCAAGTTCTCCATACCCCCTACCATCACCATCACCACCATGGCATCTGATACTATTCCCGAACGTCCAGCTCCAATTGAGCTTCCAAGCCTTCCCGCACCTGTCAAGGATTTCATTCCCTACCTTTCTCAAAACCCCACCAAACATATCTCAACCATTATTGAGCCCTACAAGACCTATGAATCAGAGCTTCGCAAAGTCTACGCCCAACAACCTGACCATGGAGTTGTCAAAGATGGAGCTGTCAATTTAGTTCCCATCTTTTCCGGCCATGAGAGTAATCTCAAGGTTCGGGCTAGAGATCTCAATAAGGAGACGAAAGAGGAGTCAGAAAAATATCTCATGCCGTTGAAGGATGTAGAACGTCGGCCCAATGGCTCTCCAGCTGTCGTTGGATCTTTGAAGGATTTCCAAACAAATTTCAGCCTCTTCTCCGAATCCTCATTGGCCGATCTTGATTGGAGTAATGTTGTTGCAGCTGGCAGTGCCGTCACCACATCTCTTATTCCAATTCCAGAGAAATGGGCCGATAGCAAGAGAGCCATGAGAGAATATTATCACCAGCATCTGGCTCCCGCATCTGATGTTGATCTTTTCCTCTATGGCCTTACTGAGGCTGAGGGACTAGAAAAGATCAAGCAGATTGAGACTAACATCAAAGATGCTATCCTTCATGAAACAACTACGATTCGCACGAAGAACGCTATCACCATTGCAAGTCAGCACCCCACTCGCCATGTCCAAATTGTTCTTAGACTTTACGATTCTATCTCTCAGATCATCACTGGATTTGACGTGGATTGTTCTTGTGCTGCGTATGATGGAAAACAAGTATACATGAGTCCAAGAGCTGTTGGGTCATTCATTACGCAATGCAACACGGTTGATTTGACTAGAAGATCACCAAGTTACGAAAATAGATTGAGCAAATACAGTCACAGAGGCTTTGAAGTCCATTGGCCAATGTTGGATCGATCAAGAATTGATCCTACTATATTTGAACGCTCATTTGGACGTACTGAAGGACTTGCGAGATTGTTGATTTTGGAGAAGCTGCCAAAGACGGTTGTAAGTATATTTGACGTGGTAATGGCGACGATCATATGCTAATGGTGATATATAGGACCGAGAAAACTACATGGACCAACGTCGAAAGGAGCGTGGCAGACCATCCCTCAACAGAGGATTCCGCAATCAACATAGGTTGTATGGGAATCTGAAAGACCAGGAAGAAGATGAGGTCGCGGATTGGGTAGAACAGGATGAAATTGCCAGCTATCATACCATGACCGTTCCTTACGGGCAGAAGTACAACGCAGCGAAGATCAATCGCTTACTGTACGCCAAAGATTTACTTCTGAATGCGGAGTGGAATCAAGGTAAAGATCGCGAGGTCTATCTGCATCGTCATCCATGCTTCTTCGGTACTGCAGAAGAAGTTATCCAAGACTGTTGCGGATACTGTCCAGTTCCTACCACAGATGAGGAAAAAGAGATCGCCGACAAGGAGAGCAAGAATAACGTCTCGGGCACTCTCAAGTTTATCTCAGATGATCCTGGTCGTCAGGAGATTGGAAGTTTCAATCCTATCAATGACAATGAGTGGACTACCATGAGTTACGTAGGAGATACAGCACGTCTTTGCCAAGCTATCGTGGACGGAGATCTTGAGCAAGTTCAGGACTGGTGCTCTCAGGAAGGTGTCGATGTAAACCGCCGTGACTTCACTGGACGCGCACCTTTACATCTAGCTGCTATGGCTTCCGTTCCAGAGATTGTCAAGTGTCTCGTCGATCATGGAGCCAGAATGATTGCTCGGCTTGTAGACGGTAGAACGGCGTTGCATATCGCTGCTGCGAGAGGCAACCTTGAGATGATCAGCATACTCATGAACAAGAGTTTGGCGAATGAAGAGGAAGAGGAGGAGAAGGAGTCTCGCAAAGTTGCAGTTGCATCACTTGCACCTGTTAGTGAAGAGGAATCGGATTCTGGATCAGAAATTACGCTCGATAGTGAACAGGAAGAGTCTGATGCTATGACGATGGGAAGTTATGTCAAGATTCCAGGCAATAAGGAAGATGATAAGGATGATATTGTAAGTCTTATTCCTCTTTTTGTCCCCTTTTATTCGTTGCTGATTAGTTCTAGGCTGCGGTTATGGATGACACCATGGAAGATCCTGATGTCTACGACATCAACGTTATTGCTTGGGACTACGGCCTCTCTCCACTTCATTTTGCGATACTCAATGGTCATCTCGAAGCTATTAAGCTTCTTGTCTCAGAGTATGGGGCCGACGTACTCTTCCCTGTCAAATTGGTAGATGCCGGTACTACCAACCCGAGAGGAGCAATCATGACTTTGGTACTAGCGATGTCTCTTCCTCACGAAAAGTCAAAACAGGTGGTGGAACTCTTATTGAAATTAGGGGCAACATCCGCACAGTCAGACACGAACCATTTCACAGCACTTCACTATGTCGTCGCTCAAAACAACACGGATGTATTGGATGTTTTGTTCGCTCATGATCGTCCAGCTGCTCAAAAGGTCCTCAATAAAATTGGGATGGTAGGAGGTTATGGTCAAGCCGATACGCCATTGACCATCGCCGTGAAGAAGAGTTACGGAGAAATGGCATCAAAACTTTTGCAATTAGGAGCACAACCTCAGTTCGAATTCGAAGACTGGGTCAAAGCATACATTTCCATGAACACTCATGCTCGAAAGCAAGATACGGAAACAAGCATGAAGCAATTTCAAACAACAGTTCAACAGCCTATCATTGCTGCTATCTGTAAGGAGATGGGTGCAACCGTGGGAGATCTTCTTGCACATGGCGCCAACCCTCAGACTCTTACGACATTCGCATGGACTGCGGTAAATGTCCCTCATCAACGAACCTTTCAAAACCAAGGAGAATCGATCCTAGATGTCATTCGGCACAAATTGAAGACGCTTCGTGAATGGAGAGAGCCTGTGCATAACCAATGGCAATGGCATCTAGACAATATCCACACAGAGAAGCCAGAAATTCTTCGTGACCAGACCTTTTACACAGCAACCTTAGAACCTGGTAGCTACAAGTACTGGTCAGCCTTACAAGACTATCGAAACGAGGAGTACCAAAACAAGCTCAAACACGAACGACACGAAAAGCTATTTAAAGATGAAGATGCTGAATTGGAGAAGTACAAGAATGAACGCGAAGCAATTCGAGAAGCAATCAAGGATCTCGAGGAGGCCGAACAGGTACTTATCGCTGCTGGAGCAAAGCCTTTCACTGAATTGTATCCGGACATTTCTCCACCACAGAAGCCTCACAGACACCCACAGGGCTACAACCATACGCAAACCATAAAGCCCGTGCACTATCAAACACAGTTCTCATTCCATGTGCCAGACCTAAACGATGGAAAGAGACAGGGCTATTTCATGTTGTTTGAAGCCGCCTGGAACAACGATCTTGACACCATCGAGAACTTGACGCTTAGTCCTTGGAAACATGGAAACACCGAATATGCACCACTTAAGATTACGGTCCGTGATCAAAACCAATTCATGCCTTTCTCTATCGCGGTTCTTCGTGGACACTATGATCTTGCTCGTAGAATTGTGGAGATCTGTCTTGCTCAGTATCACAACGCAGACGACGAAGATACTCACAAAGGACGTCAACGCTGGGGCATTGCGGTTGATGATAGTGATGATGAGTCGGAGGAACTGCCTATTTTTTCTGAACTCGTTACTGACAAATTTACGATTGATACCCTTGAGGAAGTTTCTAATATTGTCAAAGGTGACACCCATCCTTTGATTATGATTGAATGGCGCTGTCCGGCGCGTCGATTTATTGACAACGACGGAAGCTCCAGATTAGACGAGAAACCCCCGCTATTAAAGCATGCTGTTGAGCAGGATGATTTGAAAATGTTCAAGTTCCTATTGGAGGTAGCAACAGAGCAGAAAGCTTTGACGGCTAAACATGAGGATGATCAGCGGTTTCAGACTCTGGATGGAGAGATCTTCAATGCAGCTCTCTCTAGGGGCAATACCACAATGCTGGCCGAACTTATCAAATCATGCGGTGCAGGAGTTCCCTTTGGTGAACTCATCTTGGCAAGTGGCGTGGAACTCAAAACTAAGCCAAGATGTTATGAAGGTTTGACAATTGGAGGTAAAAAGAGAAAGGATTGGGCACAACCTCCGGGTCAGTTCCAAGACTCCACCTACTCTGAGGTGCGATTCCCACCTTTACTAGAGGCTGCAATTATTGGCAACATTGAGTCTGTAGAATGGTTCATGAGTGACGCTCCAATGAGACGTTACAAAGAATTTGCGGAGAGTAACAAAAATGATCTCCGAATCCGAACATTGGAATCTGGGAAGGGATTTGATAAGACTATTTCGAAATGGTTGGAGACAAATAGTAAGTGATATGCTACCTTTCTTCATGTCAAACAGATTCTGACCACTTTCAATAGATGAGCTTCTACTCCACGTTGCCATTCTTCACAGGCCGCAAACAGACGAAGACAAAGTTAAGCACCTCATCCTCGTCAAACATCTCGTTTCTGTTCTACCTGAATCGGTCCTCTCTCTGAAATCATCCGGGGGTTATACGCCTCTACATCTCGCTGTCAGCAGACACGACATTCCGATTATCGAGTACCTTCTCTCAGTTGGCGCGTCACCTCGTTCTCGAGATAGGAAAAATCGAAATATCATGCACACCCTTGCAGGTGATGCCACAAGTGTAACAGACGAAACCATTTCCCGTTTAGAATCCATCATCAAACTGTTCCACAAGAGAGATATTCAGGAAATGTTGCTGGAGAGAGCCGATGAATACCCAAGCGCACTCACACCCTTAGCTTTGTGGATGAGCAAGAGCTCAGGTTATGACAGCGAGGATGTGCTCGAAGTACTTCTGAAATATTCGACGGGCGAGGAACTAGAAATGATTAACGGAGAGGGTGATTTACCTTTGCACGTTGTATGATCCCCCCCTTTCCTCTTCTAATTTGAACCACAATACTGACCGTATCCAGGCAATCAAAGACAACAAACCAAATCTGACAACCTTCTTCCTCCGCCGCAAGCCATCGCTCCTTTACCGCGAATCGGCCACAGGTCGCACGCCCCTCGAAATGTCCCATGATAACTATATATCCAATGTCATCTCTCAACCATCCTACGTAAACGAGCATTGGCAATATCGTCCAGATAGTATTGCCAGCAGTGCATTAAGTGCCTACTACGCGAAAAGTCATAGACGAGACGCGGTCCCGTATCACAAACCACACTTGCGCATTTGGGAGGAATGCTTGAGAGTTCAAGGAGAATCGAGGTCGAAGAGAAAGTTTGATGAGTATAAGGAGGATGAGGAGGATGAGGGTGAGGGTGAGGATAAGGGTAGGGAAGATGGTGGGGGAAAGAGAAGATTGGTTAGTTTATTCGAGGCAAATGAGGTGGCGAGGAGATTGGCGGGGAGTCATACTAAGAGGGGAAATGGTGCGGGCGTGCAAGCGGATGTGGTGAGTAAGTGGATGTGTGGGTGAATGGGAGATGAAATTGTGTATTTTGGGATGGAATTGAAATGACGAGTTATGGTGCAGGGTTGATTCGTACAAAGTATGGGATATAATATGTATTTTCATGAAATGATATGATATGGTTATAAGCTGAGCTTACTAGCTGAGCTCGAACTTTGTACCTCATACTTATATAGACTACTAGATAGTTATGCTTCAAATGTCACGGTTTATTAGTCTCAATATGTGATTTTCGATAAGCGAAATAATGATTTTTGTACTGTAGTGAAAACGTGACATGTTTTTGCATATCTATCTAATCCGAAAAGGAGAAGACTAGATTGTATTTGTTTTGTTTTTTTTTTGTTTTTTTTTGGATAAATAGACAATCTGAGATTCTCTTGGATTATTGCATATACTGTTCATCGTATTTCGGGTTTTTGTACGGATTCGTCCATCGTCTGCTCTATGACTTTGAACCAACTATCATTAGGGACCTGTTCAGGAAAGAAGATCAAGGAAATGCTATATCAGTAGCTATTGCATTTCTACTCCTCGGACTATTTTTCGGACCAGTCTTCGGTTCTAACATTACTGAAGCGAAAAATTGGTGATGGAGTGGAGTATTTGGATTGTCGTTTTTGCTGTAGGAGCCGTGACTTGTTTTGGGTTTCTTACTTTTTCGGGAAATATACAAGGGGAGATTATTGCAGCGAAAGAGAGACGGAGCGGCTCCGCAAAAGTACGGGCAATGAAGACCTGAGATCGAAATATGGAATTCAGGAGAAGCATATGGTTGTATGGCCAATTAAGATATTGTTTCTGTCGTCTATCGTGTTTATCATATCATTGTTTACGGCTTTGGTTTACGGTATCTCCTATCTTTTTCTCACTACACTTACTCCATCCAATGTTAGAGGATGATTAAGGATTTGGACAAGGCCCGTGGGACTCGCATTCCTGGGTAGAGGTACGTAATACAAATTCTGTCATTGAAAGGGTAGACTAACGAGAGTGATATGAAACAACTGCGGGAAATGTTCTCGATATGCTGTTCTGTGGCATATTCTCCGACCGATACCGGTACAGCAAATACAGGAAATCAAAAGAGGGCTACCTAAAGCTCGAGCATCGACTTCCCCTCATGCTCCTAGATGCCATTCTTCCTCTCGGTCTATTTCTCTACGGCTAGTCTGCCGAAGATCATATTCACTGGATCGTTCCAGTCATCGGCACCGCAATCGTGGGCTTCAATTTCATCCTATCGATACTTCCCCCGGAGAACTACTTTGTAGATGTAGCTTGCGCAGTCACTGTCTGTTCGATTCTTCGTGCGTTGTTTGCTGCTGTATTACCACTGGTGGGACCACCTTTACATACAATCATTTAGGGTTGAGATGGGGATAATTCGTTATTGGCTTTTGTTTCTATTGTGTTTTTGCCTTCACTGATACATAGGCTTGATACGCTATGGAGAAAGGATGAGGAGTAGTTCTAGGTTTCAACAAGACCTATAGAAATTTTCTCAGAAGTATATGGGTGACCAGAAGCTGGTTTCTCGGAACACTTGTCCGGATTCTCCATTGATCCGTAATTTGCCATAGTTCAGCTTACGCCAAGTTGACTTGGACAACAGGTGTTTTGGTCACAAAAGATATTTATCCGTAGTGTTCTATTCTCTGATATAGTCGTTCAATTATCTTTATGCATTTGTTCTATCTGACTTTCGCTTTTGTCATCTATAGATATACATCATATACATGCACTATAATTTTAAGTTCCTTCTCTACATATAATATCAAGTTGAAGCAAACCCACAAACAGAAGACAATTTCTCGATAACTTAAATCCAAAATGTATCTCTCACGAACATTCCAACTCCTCCTATCATTACATGTAACAAACACAACATCAGCAAAACATCCAACCCGACTCCTCCCACCTCGCTCCTGCACAACCCTATCCCCAACCTGGATCTCCCAAATATCAAGTTCCGCTCCCAACACTAGCTATCCCAACACCATAAGCAGCAATGGAGCCGGCTCCTTTCTCCTCTATGAAAACTTCAGTAACGAAACCTTCAATTTACCCCTCTGCTTCCCCCCACCGACACCAATAATAGAATAATCTAACATAATCCCAGCAACCTCATTCCTGCAATACCTATCCTTCCAAATCTCACATACAGCCTCCGCATCCGTCTCAGCCTCAGCCCAAAATCAATCATGCACCCTCTCCGCCACCTTCCCATTTTTCGAATCTCAATATCTAGGCTTGTCACCGTCATTTCTCGCTTCACCAATCCTTAACATATATCTCATTTCTCCATCTCCATCTCCATCTCCCTCCCTCTCTCCCTCTCTCCCTCTCCTTCTCCATCTCCTTTTATACCCCCTACCTGGACCACCATATTCTCGCCAATCTCTCCACCGATATATTTCGGCGCCTTGACACCTGTGTTACGTCTCGATACTATGATTAACTCAATTCCATGTCCTGCAACCGGAGCTGGAACTGGAGCAGGAGCACTTGATTTTGTAATTCGGTTTGTGGATGTCAACTTTAGCTGTATTATAGATTGTTATTTGTGTACAGATAATACCATGCACTTTGTCCACTTCCAAGCATATTAACAATAATATCAACTATTCAATATACGAGTATACCTACTCGAGTAATCCACAACGATTCACATATCCCAAAACAACAAATTCCTCAAACATCAATCATGTCCACGAGATCCCACAAACACTTCTAAAACAGTATCCCATCATCTAATCTGGCAAACAACCACTACAATTTCCTCTTCCTTGCAACACACACAAGTCTAGGAATACATAACGCCGCGCCCGTCGTAGATTCCTGATACCCTTGCTGTATAACACCATACCACTTTTTCGCCGCCTCAACCTTCCCCATCTTCACCAAACTAGACGCAAATAAATCCATTGTCAGGAAATTAATCGAGCTCGTCCCACTACAAATATCCTATTCCAGATTAGCAATGAACTCCTAGCTCGAAGTTATCGTAAGCCCTAATCTCCGGGTTTCAACATCTTCAGGAAATTTCGGAAAGAGGCTGAGAGTTACCATCCAGAACCAAAATCAGTAGTCTCACGGCACGTAGTCGTATTTTCCCACCAAGTCATCCGGCAAATCTGTAAAAATATCCCAGTGCCTCATCGATACATTCGAAGGCAACCAATTTTGATGGGGGGCTTGTCGCACATCGATATCAAGACCATCGAGTTAAGTTTGCGGGAACTCACGAATAACGTCTAGGAGCCAAGCTCCGGTACCTGTTGCAACATCCGCAATCACGCTCTCATTACTTAACTGGATTGATGGGTGTACGATGAATCCCAGCGCTTCTTTCCAGAGATGGTTCTGTAGATTGAGACGACAGGCTGAGATATGGCTATGATCTAACACGTAGCCATTTCCGTTGGCTAAGCTCCAGTCCACACTTGAGGAGTCTGACATGGTGATCGGCGCGGATGGATAAATGAATAGTCAAAGTTTAAATCTGAATTATGTAGAAGTTATATCAGCGTTTGAACAACCTCCAAATCAAATATTACCGGCAGTTTCAAGTAGCAACCCAAATCATCACCCTTTTTGATACGGGTGAAATAGTGATGGCTAGAGAATCTCGATTTCCTACATCCTCTACGAATACACCGATCAATGAACACCTCAGTACGCCAATCTATGAACACGTCTCTCCACCTGCGCCGCAATTCATGCCGTTTTATCCGCATGTATCTGAATGATGAGCCATTTACACATCCGTCAAACCAACTCTTGT
Organism: Sclerotinia borealis F-4128; assembly: GCA_000503235.1. Lineage (NCBI taxonomy): Eukaryota > Fungi > Ascomycota > Leotiomycetes > Helotiales > Sclerotiniaceae > Sclerotinia > Sclerotinia borealis. The sequence goes on along the minus strand of KI628699.1, from coordinate 36,768 downwards.
TGTTTTGATTGGTCATTTACATGATTTGAATTTATATTACATCTATGCCACTGAAAAATCGTTGGACCATCTTCTCTATGAAGCCTGGAGGTGGAATAATAAATCCTCCTGAAGAAAGATCTTTGTCCACCATGGTCGTTTTCTTTCTGTATCAGCCATCTTGATGATAACCATAGAGGCACCGTCTTACCTCAACTAGCTGAGGTTGGGTCCAGCCGCGTTTGATCTAGCTGTCCATCAAACTAAAAGTTATTGATTGGAAGAATCTGGAAAAAGGAGTTTATTTTGGTTCCATATTTGTATATTAGCGATTTTAAGCGACTTTTACTAAACTGTATATAGTCTGGCTTCGTCCAAATGCGGTTGGACTCAATCTCAGCTAGCTGAGGTAAGACGGTGCTCTATGCCTTGTCCAAAATTCTAGTGTGAGAATGTCCCGATTGCATTGTGACCCGAGATAGTTCAAGTCCATCCTCGAGGTATATGTGGTAGGTTGTAAGGGTCGACATGATACCCTGAGGGAACAAAACTGCCGCCAAGCTTTAATGATTGCAAGACCTTCTCATCACCAGTCTTTCAGTGTCTGGTGCAGCGTTGTAAGTAGTTCGAGAGCTGGAAGTGAATGGCGATTGAAGGGAGCTAATAAGTTTCAGTAGAATTCCCATGCTGGATTGGGTATCGCGGAATGTTGGCTGGGTTATGAGATAATGAAGAGTAGGGACATAGGCTGCTATCAGCGTGAGACTGCTCTCAAGAATACTGTAATATAAACGAATCGAGAGAGTTACTGTAAAATGGATTTAGTATGGGTCAACGAAGCATGCTAGGCTTAAGCAACGCGTAGCCCAAAGAGTTGTCTCTTTGAGCCCTGCTAAACTTGAATTATCAGTCTCGCCCAAGGCAGAAAGCAAGGCTCACAGTCAACATCGGTGTGGGTTGCGTAACCATCATTAAATATTTTCAACTATCAATCTTATAATGCACGCAGCAGAGAGCTTCAAGCTACAAGTCACGTTCAATGATACGCCGCGAGTGACTTACCCAGCTGCGAGAAAGAATGCCTCAGTAATATAAAGCTTTTGAGACTTTCGAATATTCCGACTCCAGATCTAACACTAATCAGTACAGTGCACCTAATGTAACAGGAACTGGGGCCAACCATTGGCATGACAGACGCCAAACCATCGCATCTGTCAACAGATCTGATATCATAAGACCATCCAATCTTGTATCATTAGTCTTGCACTCCATGATAAATACTATTTCGTTGGTGCCAAAATATTTGGGATTGGCTCTAGGGCAATATCACGAGATATGAAAAGAAGTGGCAACTTTGGGTGGATGCTACAGGGAAGGCATATTCATTTAAGAGAGGCGGGCACTAGATTCGCTTCGGCCCCTATTATCTATATCTAGCCAGTACTGTACTTCCAGTGAAACCCTGACTCATATACAACTTCAATTGTCATCAAATAGGTTTTAAAGCTTGGAAAGAATTTGTGCATTATTAACCTATCTAGGCCTTGAAAGTTGAGGCTGAAGCTCATGACAACCTTATTTCAATCGATATCATCGCAGCAACCATAACCACAGCCGATCTAAACCAGGGTAGGCAGTACAGTAGTTAACTCGTTCAACTAGTTGATCTTCAATCAGTTGATTTAGTTTATTAAACCTAAAGTAGTAACTGAAATATACAAACTAAATTAATCATTTAATTTTAAAATTGACAGTTTAGCTGATTATATTGATTAAACTGATTAAATTGTTAATCTAGTTTATCGAATTCAAACTAATAGTTAGTTAAGTTTATATAACTTCAAATGCCAATTAAATTACAACTCTTCAAACTGCCAGTTTAAAAACGGGCTTGCACTACTGCCTGCACTGATCCAAATATTCCCCACCCCTGGATCCTATTGGCAATTGTCATCATTAGCACCCCCCTAATCATTTCCACCTCGATTCAAAGAAACTTATCCTTTCCCCTCACACTTCAATTCCTCTTCCTTGGCCCCACATTTATAGCAAGAGATTCAAAAAAGTTAATTACCCGGGTCGGATGGGATGGGCTGGTTATCTACAAGTGCAAGCTTTATCAGTTTATCTATCTGCCAGAAGTGTATATAATCGAGTATATACCATTTTTTCCATCTTTTCCATCTTTTCCATCTCGCCCATCAATCGCACTCTTCAACCCCATTTGAAAATTGGACTGGTACCGGTAGTCTTCTATGGAAAAGACAACACTATGATAATAGAGTACCGGTATTACAATACATACATATCTATCTACCAATGCATATAGAAATTCAAAATCCCATTATATTAGCAGGAGATATGATGTGATAATACTCGTACTGTACTTATACACTCAAACCTACAGTCCCATAATCAGTACTTGAGTAGTGAAATAAAGTGAAGCAACTAGCACGATGTACAATAAAATTAGAGCCATGCAAAAAGCAAGATATGATATAATATGAAGCTGAAACCAAACCAAACTAGCCATGTATATGCATATATATATATTGAAATAGATTCAGAAACCGCTAGCTATGGTACTAATGACATTCTACGCTATCAAAAATCCGTATATCAAACTATCTAGTTTCACCATCACTAACTAATCACTATAGACATAGACATAAACCTCAACATTATAATGAATAACTAACAAGTTCAACCATAAACCTCTTAATCACACAGTACAGACTGTAAAGTTGACCAACTATGGATCTAGACTCTGTAATCTCGGCAATTGTGATTGGAAAGATGCTTACTGGAGGTTCTTTCTGGTAGTATTTTAAGTTATATAAACAAACCCTACTGAGTAGCACTACCTATTTATAAGTTATCACTTATAACCCAGGATTCCAGGAAGGACTAACTTCGATATCTAATGATTACTGATAAAACTAATGATTAGATACAATGGAGGTTCAGCGCTAGTTAGAGCCAATTCTATCCTATTCTACTCGAGTATTCCATTACATTACATTCCATTAACTCATTTACTCATTCATTTGTACTCATCCACACTCATCCACACTCATCCATCCATCCCCGAAATCCTTTCCAATACAATAATAGCATAGCCGCCTACTTTATACACTTTATGCACTCTATTAATTTATCTAAGTTGTTAAGTTATTTCAAATCATCTTGTCGAGTACTTGAGTATTTCGTTCCATTTTAGGATATTTCATTCCATTCCAAGATATCTCATACATCTCATTTCGTGCATTTCACACATCCCATCCCAAACATCCCATCCCAAACATATCAATCATCTCCGAGACTCCAAGCCCCCGCGCAGCTGCGATAGTGAGGGAATAACTAACAGTCACAACATATTCCATTCTATTCCGTTTCATTCTATCCCATTCCATTCTATTCCACCCCTTCATATCTCAACTCTTTAATCTTAACACCAAATCATCATCTCAAATCCATCATCGCCACTCACATAACACTTCACCAAATCTCACCAAATCTCACCAAATCCAACCTCTTCATCTATATCTCCATTCATCTCGAATATCGTTACGTTACATCACATCACATCACATCACATCACACCATCACCTTACCATCCCATTATCCACCACCCACATACTCATTTGGCAATCACAGTTATAACGATGAATTAATCCTTAGTGTATATATATAACTTATAAGTAAGCGGATGATATGATATGATGCAGGGAAAACAGTGCATTGAAGTTTTAGGGTACGGATATCATGAATGTGAAAGGTAGAGAGGGAATGTGAAGGATATGTGAGGATACTTTAGTTTTGCATTCAGTGATTCATGGAAGATGTTTAATCACAAAATATGAAAGTGACCAAACACCAAAAAAAGTGAACAATAAATTAAGCATAACAAAGTCCATTGATCCCGACACCTATGCCGAAAACTAATTTAAGAAACGATCGAGGAATGATATCCTCTTGCGCTACCATGTATCCACCCCAGGTATAAACAAGCTGTATTCCATCTCCCCAATCTGCCTAACGAAAGCTGCACTCCATCACCGCCATATCTCTCTTCACACTTCAAACCTTCCCTTCCCAGTCATCAAAGTCCCCTCCAACCCCAAATCCGCCATCTCGACCTTCAGTGCTTAACGACCTCCTTGTGGTACTCCGCCTTTCCCTATATCAGATAATTGATTAGCCTCTACCCACTTCACTGCAATTTTCTTCATAAATTTCCAATCCTCCCATCATCAAACATTTATTCATCTCCCCCCCTCTCACTCCCTCAATTACAAAACCCAAACCACAACCCCCTCTCCCCCGTCCCCTCAAAATAAAAGAAAACACCTACCTCATGCCCATGCTCGTCCACCTTATCCCCCACCATATCAACAGCCGCCCTCGCACGCGTGCTAATTGGAGCTGTCGAGTCTTTTGCCACAGCTATCATTATACTATTGTCAGTTGCTTGATTTCATATAGGCAGAAGAAAAGAGCTCCAAGAGAAAACTAACATTTATTGACCTCCTTACTGGCCTTTGAACCTCCTTCTTGAGTCTTCTCCGAGACGTAGTTTGCGGCGTTTCTGTTGGAAATCATGGGTTAGTAAATTGGTAAATTGGTAGGTTTGAGGAAGAGGGGTTTGTAAGAAGGCAGGAATAATTGAATGAATAGTTAGTAGAACATGATGATAGAAATTAACAAAAGAACGTAGAGGAGAGGAACAATATGAGGAGGTAAAGATCTAGTGTATATGTACTCGTATGCCACTGTATAATAAGGAAATACGAGTATATGAATAGAGGAGATGCAAAGGAAAGGAAAGAACGCAAAGGGGAGGTTTGTACACACTTGATAGTATTCATATTTGCAATTTTGCTTTATTGAATTGTAGTTGAAGTTGAGTAGGTATTGTAGGTTATTGTAGATATGTATGGTAGTTATCAAAGTTTTCGAATCTCAAGAAGAATAATTAATTTTTAAGTATTGTTTAAAATTCGTTGTGTATGTATTGAAGAAGAAGAAACCCTCCAAGATGGGAGATATCAGATCTCTTATAAACCCTTCCCTGAGTCTCCCTTTCCCTCTTTCTCCCTTTCTTTCATTCTTTCCCAATTCAAATGAATAATCTCTCACCGGTGACTACTGACGTCACAAATAAAACAAAAGCCAAGCCACAAACCGAAACAAAATCAAAATCACAAGACGGACTAGACTTTAATGACGTCACATCAACATCCCCTAATTGATTAATTAGCGTTTATATAAATGAATACCTCTAGTAGCTAGAATCTATCTATCTAAACAGAAAGCAGTATTTCCATTTCTATTTTCAACATTTCTATCATTTCAATTTTATATAATACTAGTACTTATACAAAAGACACAAAATAGAAATCTAGAACTCACTAGATATTATATATGTTTCTTTATTTGTTATTTGATACTTATCTTATCTATAACAAATCACCATTAACAACGATATCAATAACAAAACATTAAGAACTAAAAAAGAAGAAGAAAAAAACTCTTTAATCGCATCGTAACGCATTACATCACATCCCATCGCATCATATCGCAATCATTGTATTGTACTCAGTAGGCATTGCTATCCACCATTGCCATGGAATTAATTTCTGGCTTCAGACTAAACTTTATACTTCATTCCAAACAGCCGATTGATTCCTTAGACCTTAGTGGACATTAGACAGACAGTGTATATGGGTGGGAAGAAAAACACCACCAATCAATAACCACTAACCACTAACCACCATTTAGTAGTAATCTACACAAAAGTGTCAATCTCAAGCTTAATTACTCGAGATGAATCCATGTAATAAAACTGTGCCTCTACTCCATACCCCCATACCATCCTATTCCATCTGCCCATCCGATCCCATGACATCCATCCATCCATCCATCCATCCCAGTTTGCACCAAACTTATAAAAAGAGACTCCCGCCCAATCCCAACGATTCACTCTCATCAAAAGCGCCAAGAAATGCGTATATACAAATACTACGCCTTTGCTCCCCCCTCGCTTATGGCAAAGATATCTATGTATCATGAATACAATCATAATGCATTCAGTACATTCCAAAACCTAATAGAGTGTGAAAGACGATCCGTAATGAAATGGGTATGTTCGTCCATTGATTAAACCTTCCCCACTCCTAAACTCCATTTCCCAATGCCCGGATTTGTCAATGTTCGCTCGTTGACATCTACTAGAATACATCGTACATCTGATGAGTTCTGAATATCGCTAATGAGGTGCTAATATATTGTGCTGTCCCGAATCTCCAGATAATGGTACTATGGAAAAACTGGGAACTGCGAATCATCTAAGGCTTCGTCAACATCAGCGTCGTTTTCCTCGGTATTTAGTGCCGTCGCGTTCATCATGCCAGTCATTGCTTGGTCGTCATCAGCATCTGAAATAGTTTGTGTATCCATCCCCGGTTCAATCACAATATCATCTTCGTCCCCATCAATAATTTGTCGTTCATCTTGAGTCAAGAAATTGCGTAGACCGTTGACACCAGGACCGGAAAAGACACAAAAAACATTGCGCTGATGTTCAGTGAACTCTATGAAGTGTCAATAAAGTAGAAATAGGCATAATCGGGATATGACTTACCCTGCGGAGCATCTCTACAAAACTGTTCGAGATCCTGTCGTAGAAAAGCTTGAACGCCAGTCAAACTTAGATGAGTCAATTTTGGGCAATTCTTAAGCAGTAGGATTATGCTCTGTATCGTGGTTAACAATATGACCTCACTCATGATCAACTTCTTCCACTCACCGAAAGCGTTAAATTGGTACAATAGCTAAGATGTACTCTTTCAAGACAACTTCCAGTGTAAGCTGCGTCGTCGATATGATGTCCTCTGTGTCCTAACTGCCTTTGTCTTTGCGCGACAGCTAATGCTATAACACTCTCGTCGGTAATAGCTAAACACTTAACTAGACCGATGCGCCTTAGCTTGGGAAGGGTAGCGAGCTTGGTGACAGATGCATCTGTGAGGTGAATACAACAACCGAGATCGATATAACGGATACGATTGCATGCTTGAACGAGTTTGATAACGGCAGCATCGGTAATTTGCCCACAATGTCCAAGGTGAAGGTAATGAAGATTCTTCCCCAGCCTGCTGATGGAATGAACCGCATGATCGGTCAAGAGTCTACATTTTGCGAATACTAAATTTCTCAATCTTGGCGCAACAGTAATGATCTTTTCAACAGCAGCATCTGTGAGACGCTGACAGCTTGTGAGATCTAATATGCGTAAATGATCATATGTCACCCTATGAGGTAGGTTGAGGAATGCGTTATCGGTAATCATTTCGCAATTCGCCAATCGAAGTTCTCGCAGAGCGTTTCCATTTGTGATGAGAGCGGTAATCGGGTCGTTGGTAATAAATTTGCACTGGTGGAGATCTATTTCGAGGATGTTACGGCAATTTAGAGCGAATGCCATGATGGCTCGGTCGTCTAATTGTTCACATTCATTTAGTTTAAGCTAAAATTTGGTCAGTATCAATCTTGAAGAAACCCGTAGCAACTTACACGTTTGAGGTGTCGGCAACTTTCAGCTACTTTAATCATAGACTCAGACGAGATTTTAACGCACTGCGATATATTCAGGCCTTGTAGTCGACGACAGTGCTCTGCCAAAGTGAACATGGAAGCCTCGGTAATTTGTTTATCTCCAGAAATATCCAAAGCAAGTAGGTGACTGTTATCGGTGATAAGTCCAGTCAATCCACTATCTGTGATACCCACGCAGTTGGTCAAGGTTAACCGTTCCACCCTTGTGCATACGGAGAGAGGTTGAACGGTTCCATCACTGACACGATCTGCTAAGATGGCCAGATTTAACCTTTTGACGAAATCTCGATATGCGAAGTAGGGGTTTTCCAAGGTAAGCGTGTTGCAAATGTGCCCGAGTTTCGGAAATGTCGAACATGCCGGTCGGTGCCATAACAAATCAACACTGTTCCTAGCCCATTTCTTCGATACTCGCATGCTAGATAAAAGGTCGTTTGGATGGGAGAGCCTTGCAAATATGTTGATGAGGACTTCTGCCGGTAATCTGTTCGATGCCGATACACAAGTCTCTGTCACAGCCATATCTTGGAACGTTGGCACGCCGATGGAGGACTGCGAATCGTTGTTTCCGGTGAAGAAATCGGATTCCTCATAATCGGCACGGGCAGGCGAATTGCTTGTAGATGAATGCGAATCATCACCTATATCAGGATTCACACGAGATGGGAACCCGGAATTAATGTGAGGCATCTTAATAGGTCGACCCCTCATGGTGAATGAATGAAGGGAGGATATGATATGATGAAGTATTTGATAGGAGGAAGTGACGGAGCAATAGCCGGATGGCTTCACTAGGTTTCGCGATATGGTTTGAAGCTCTTTGATGGATCGATATCAAGTCGAATGTCGTTCAAGGGGGGTTGAATGAGGAGGTTGCTGACAACCGTGGATTGCTCAGCCTCGTCTTAATTCATGAGAGCTTTTCCCAGTGTTTGAAGAGTAATATTAAAAATGTCGCGAATTCTCTAGATTTGTCGGAATAATTGTAATGAGGAATTGAATTTCCGGTTGTTGTTCAGTTTGTCAGGAAAAGTGAAGCGATGGGAACAAAATATTTGATGTGTTGTGTTCTGTTGATGATTTGAGTTTTGAGTTTTGAGTTTTGAGGCTTTGAATTGGCTTGGTTGCAAAATGTATTACCGGTTCTGGATGCTGTGTTTTAAATTATTAGTATGATTGATCTGGCCCTGTCTTAGTAAGCAATCCAGTTCATAGATTATTATATATACTATAAGCTTTAATCCTCTAAAAGATCTTATATTTCTATCTACAAAAATCTCAAAAATTAGCTTATCAATCAAGCAAGTATTAGATTATTTTATACTTATATACTCTAGAGTATCTTCTAGTAATGAAAATTATAATTCCTTGAAGTTTCTAAAATAAATTATTAAGATTATATTACTCGTAGTAGAACTTACTATTATTGTTTCCTATTTCAATATTCTCTATTATTTAAATAGATAATATAATATAATATTAGAAGAAGAGATATACAGAGATATACAACTAGAGATATTTAAATACCGAAAACGGATGAGGTATAAATTGTAATGAATACCTACCTAATAGATCATATATGAATCTTTAAATCAAATAATATCAATCCTTGCAAGCTATAGTATATTATCTACTTCCACTAGCTCTTCCCCAGATTTCACTAATAAGCTTTCAGTACGCGAGACGCATCATCAAAACAGCCCATTCTTTAAATCCCATCCTCCAAACTTCCCCTCTTCTCCCCTTCCCCTCTCTTCCCTCAAACCCCTAACCACCTCTAACCACCACACCACCCACCCAAAATGTCCTCCAACATTCTCCCCCGAACAACTCGCCTTCTACGCCCCTACACCCAGCGCCGACAATGCCTCTCCTCATCCCCATCCATCCACCCACACCCCTCACTCCACATACAAACTCGCACCCGCACCCGCACCCTAACCAGCCAACCCAGCAAACCCCCCTCCATCTCCATCTCTAACCCCCACTCCCGCCCCGACCCCATCACCCTACACCGCCTCGAAGCCATCAACCGCGCGCACTACAAACGGCGATCCATATATTCCGGTACCGGCCTCCTCATCGGCATAATCTGCCTATGGGCAACCGCTACATTTATCGAGCTACCTCCTCCTCCCGCCAAACTCGATAGTTCGCGACCGCACGACTCGCTGCCCTCTTCTAAACCCGTTATTCAAACCCCTTATTCCACATCAGAAGAAGAAGAAGAAGTAGTACCCACCGGCACCAGCAGCATACCCACCTTCCCCAAAACCATCCACTTCAGCTCTCCCTCCAACGAAAACGACCCCTCCGCCCCCACCTCCCCCCCAGAACCCTACCAGCTCCTCGGCCTCGGCATCCGCACCGTTTCCTTCCTCTCCATCCAAGTCTACATCATCGGCCTCTACATCTGCACATCATCCCTCACCCCCTCCAACGAACTCTCATCCGCAACGCCACTCCCCCCTCCACCAACGCCAGCACGCTCATCTCATCGGAAAAAGCGCATCTCTCTGATCTCCTCCTAGACCCTACTTCTAGCGAAGCCATCTGGAATGAGATTCTTAGCAACCCCGGTATTGAAACGATTGTCCGTATAGTACCCACGCGAAACACGGATTTCCACCATTTGCGCGATGCATGGGTGAGGAGTTTGACGGCGCGTGCGCAGAGGGATAGGGAGGGGTATGGGGATGAGGCGTTTGGAATTAGTATGGGGGTTTTTAAGGGGTTGTTTAATAGAGGGGGGGTGCCGAAGGGCAGGGAATTGTTGTTGGCGAGGAGTGGGGAGGGGGTGTTGAGTGTTTGGTGCGGGAAGGAGGGGAAGGAAGGAAAGGATGGAGGAGAGTGGGGGAGAGGGGAGGCAGAAGCTGGGAGAAGTAAAGGATGAGAGGGTTAGTAGGGGGATATGGTTGGGGTATTTGGCAGGGGCGCAGGTTAGTAGTGAGGAGGCGAGGAGGAATATTGTAAAGGGGATGATGGGGTTTGTGGAGAGGCCGGTGGGGACCGTGGAGGGGCAGGTCCATGTATGATGTGAATGTAGGTTGGGTCGGACTGTATTGTATTGTATCGTGTGCATGTATGATTATGACTTCATGGAACGTGTGGCATGGCATGGCATGGCTGGTATCAAAAGTAAATCAACCTTTATGTATCATATACTCTATTCCTTCTCCATCCATTCTTCAAAATGAATATTCTATACGCTACTCCAGCGCGTTCCATTCTCATTCCATTCATTCCAGCACATCACGAAATCTACCCTCGATCCACGACTCCAGTATCTTGACTTTAGACATCCTCACATCCTCGCATCCTAAATCCTTAACCCTCAATGGCATTCAACTCTCTCAATTCCGCTTCCAACTTCTTCTTATCCTTAGATTGCAAATCAGAGTTTCCACCGACATGTTTCTTGTTGATGAAGATGTTGGGGACGGAACTTTGGTTGTATTTTTGCTTGAGGTAGGATTGCATTTCGGATCCGTCGTCTGTGGGGGTATGGTATGTTAGTGGGATGTATGTCTTGAGGAGAGGGGGGAGATGTGAGTAAGAGTGGAAATGAGTAAAGGCGGGGAAGGGGGTGGGAAATTAAGCATATAAAAGACAGAATGGGGTAACATACCAACTTGATCCAATTCAATAGCGAAATACTTGGCCTTCATATCGTTCAAAAGCTTCTTGGTAGCGTTGCAGTATGGGCAGTAGGATTTGCTGAAGACGGCTATAGATTATTGTTATTAGCTAAATTCTTTCCTCGTCCGCTTTATCCATTTCAACCTCATCACACATGACAAGCACAGCTCCAAACTGAAATTGAAAGAAGATAGGAAAATAGAGAACAGAGATTAGAAAATATAAACATACCAACAACATTATCGGCAATGATACCCTCAGCTTTAGTTTGAGCAGCAGACATTCTGACGGGATTAATAGCTGGCGTGGTGAAGAATCGGCGGAGGAAATTAATGATGGGCGGTTGGTGGGAGACCTGGTGAAAGGTCTGTTATATGGAGAGTAGGTATGAAGTTTTGGGGTGAGAGTTGGATTGATTGATGGATAGATGGAGTTGGTAGCAAAGAAGGGAATGTAATTTATAGGTTTGGTTATTTTGTAGTTGTGGTTGATTTTGGAGGGGTCGAGATTTGCTGATTAGCAATTGTGTTTGGGGCGGGGAGGTTCTAGAAAATTGATTTGGATTTATATATATATGGAGGAAATTGCGTCACTGGTCAGCCGGAGGATAAGAAAGAACGAATTTGTAAAGGGAAGCACGAAAGATGACTGGGATTCAGAAAGGAGTTATGACTGGAGTACTACTCGAGCTCGAATAGTGATGGGGGATGGAACTTGGAAGAAAGCCAGGAAGGAAAAGGAAGCACAATAATCTTTGTCAGCAAATAATTCAAATCATTTGATGAAACTACGAGTACCTACCTAGATAGGTAATAATATTAATAAGAACCTTTAAATGGCTAAACTTAGCTATATTTGGAAACAAAGACTCTTGAATATATAACATCGTGACCCCTGAATAGGTAGTTTCATGCAAAAGTGAGGCAAAGCATAATATATATCTATCTATATTAAGATCATTTAAGTCTCGTGATCTGATCTGGTTTGGAATCGATAATTATTATTAGAGCATATACCGGTACTCGTAAAAGTACATAGTACTTTTAAGTGAGTTTAGATGTTTAGATAGAATCTGATAAGGATGAAATGGTATTAGCATCATATCATACATAGCTTTTAGAGAGGATCTTAAAAGGCACCAATCAAGAAGAACAGATCATCCTATTCTGAAACTTATAATTCACTCTGTCTGCTTCTCTCCCTAACCCTTCTTCGAGAACCTCAAAATAGAACATCTCACTCTCACTCGCTTGCTTTGATTCCCTTCACCGCTATCAATTCCCAATTTGGAACATACTTCGATATAATCAATCAATCCTCCAAGGAATCCCCCAAAAAGGACAACGTTAAATCATTTTATTTCAGTACACTGTCTTTTTATCAACTTTCAAGCTCCCGTCATCCATCCCAAAACCTTCACTTCAACACACAAATCAACCACCCCACCTTGAACCCTACATCCCACATATATCGGAAGCCCTATCATATCATATCATATCATCTTCACAAGTTTGTCACCGAAGAAAAAAAAGAGTCCCCTCCGCAGGACTAGATAAAAATCAGCCAAGGTGGCTTCCCGCGTTTTGGACTCGCAAGGTGGCACCCTGTCTTCTGCCATTCAACATCTTCCCAACTCTCTTCAAAGTTATCTCGATAGCACTCTTCACCATCTCCAATCTGCCTACTCGCAACTTCCTGAACCCGCTCAAGCTTACATCGAACAAGCCGCTAAATATACACATATCGATCGAGTTCCTCCTACGACGTTAGCAGGTAGTGCTTTTGTTATACTTGCGGCTGCTGTGAGTATGAGTCGATGGGGAAATAATTGGTTCAGCGGGGGTGCGAGTCGATTGAGTCCGTTTTCAAGTCGAAGTAATCCGCCGCAGGTACAAGATGGGGATTTCGAATATATTACCAGTGGGGATATAGAGGAACCGAGAAGAACTTACGATCCATCCACGAGACCACCTCCATCACAAGGGGAAGATGATGTATTATTGGTGAAGAATAAGGGAATCACCTATCCAGTCAAATTTCCAGCTTACAGTATCGGGGATGGGAAATTACAAGTCAGTGATGTAAGGAAGAGAGCAGCGGCATTGATGGATGTTTCGAATTGGAAGGTGTTGAAGTTGGTTTACAAGGGACAACAATTAAAGGATGATCATGCACTTTGTCGAAGCTATGGACTAAGAAATCAATCGGAGATTCTTTGCATTGTCGGGGATGCGTCGACCGGAAGCGATGATTCGGAAGATGAAAGTGAAGATGTTCAAGAAGGAACAGCATCCAAGCTCAGAAAGCGAATCCGCAAGTCGAAGAATAAGAAGGGAAAAAAGAAGGCTGATAACAATCTCAAAACGCCACAAATGGAATCCTCTGCGACTTCAAGAGCAGCCTCCCCTATCCCTCCTCCAACACCTAAAACACCAATGGAGAAATTGAACGCTATTTCAGATCATTTCCATACCGAGATCTTGCCTATAGCAGAAGCGTTCATTGCGAACCCTCCAGAGGAACAAAAGAAGAAGGATTTGGAACATAAGAAATTAAGTGAAACGATTATGGGACAGGTTCTGTTAAAATTGGATGCGGTTGAGACGGAGGGGGATCAGGCGGCCAGGGAAACGAGGAAAGCTCTTGTGAGGAAGGCGCAGAATGTTTTGAATGATATTGATTCGAAGGTGCCTGGTGACGAATAAGAGCTTTCGTTTCGCTTCGCTTCGCTTCGTTTCGTTTCGGTTATGGCATCGTTCTTATTTGATAATGGAACAGGATTACTGATACTGGTTGGAAAGTGTCTCCCTGAATTATAGTGTCTTCTACATCGCGAATTGTTCTTGTCCCCGGGGCTCGCAACGGCCTTCCCCGGTTCGACTTGGATGTTCTCACAATCAAAAGATATATCTATCTTATGCTGCGCTTTATTAGGGAATTTATCCTATTGGGAATGGGATGGATGTCATGCATATACTGGGTGTGATCGCACTTCTCCACTTCTAGACAGAATTAGTTGCAATGCTGGCGAGGTGCCATGGGGTCTTTATAGATGAGAATGGTTTTAATAAATTGTCGATGGGAGGGGAGGGGAAGGATTCTGCACAAACGGCAGGGGTGGCGTCATTGCCGCAGGGGAAAGATGCGGGAGGGGCTGATCGTTTGGTGTGCAGTATGGAGCATGATACTTCTACTTCTCTGATACATTGGAAATGCATCTGCATGCCATATGACTGTGTTATATTAAGGAGAGAATAGGAGAATTGAAAGTCGATCAGAACGAGGTATATTGCCTTTTCACCCCTTTTGCCTTTCGCTACATGTGACATCACAGCGGTTTCTATACGTCTACTCCTTTACTCTTTGCTAGGTGATTCGATCTCACTGTTTGATATTCTACTACCATACAATAACTCCAATCGTCTCAGTATAATCGTCTCAGTATTGATATTAGTCTTCAAAGCTCCATCCAGGTCCTGGATATTCTCAAGTAGCGTCAATTCATTCTAATCCATCTATTCAAATACATGGTTCCGATGTTTGTTTGGATTGGTCTAGGACAGGACAATGTGCTACAACCTATTACTTTCCTAACGATATGAATTAAATTTTCAAAAGGTAGGGGGCTTCATCGTTGTCACCATTCCCATTTCAGATGAGGGTCAAATGGAATTGCAGCCTTTCAATTGTTGACGAGGCTTGGTTGATGTGAAAATTTGGTTCGGTACATGGCAAGGCTGTAACCACAAATTTATCTTCACTTCAATTACTTCAACAAGACGGTACAGGATCAAAACCGAGTAAACCCAACATAAAAGTAGATAGACATTACCATTGAAGAAATTAATTGATGCATCAACAGCTGGATTTTGTCTCATTGAATATTACAATTACTCAAGTTAGGTTTGTGAGCCCTGGGATTCGGCTAATATTTTAGCGCGAAAACCGTGTGTCAATTTGGAGAGAATCGCAAAGGAATTTGAAGACAACGACCAACCGACAAAACACGACACCGCCCTCACCAAATAACGAAGGTACAGCATTTTGATATTCTATACGCCTTCCGAATTCCTTCTGACATTTTATCCAGGACACGATGTCGACCTTCGAGCCAGTCGTAAGTGCTCAATCCCTTATCAATGCCCACTATAGCCGAACTCAAGATATCGCAACAACAACAAATGGAAATGGTTCTTCTGAGCTCAGCGACATGGGAGATACGAATAGGAACGAATTGCTGATATTGGACTGCTTCTATTAGATCACGATCGATGCCAAGGGTCACCTTCTTGGTCGACTTGCAAGTACTGTTGCAAAGCAGTTGCTTAACGGCCAGAAGATCGTCGTTGTACGATGTGAAGCCTTGAACATCTCCGGAGAATTTTTCCGTGCGAAGCGTACGTTATACCTTTACTTGAAACTGCGATGGAATTGGATATGATGGAATCGACATCGCGCATGGATGGGATATGTGAAGTGATGGAAGGCTGATTCAAATTCGATAATAGTCAAGTACCACGCCTACCTCCGAAAGATGACCAGATACAACCCAACCCGTGGAGGTAAGCTATTACAATCCGCCAATTCCGATTGATCGTATTCGACACACGGAAGATATCCTGACACTTTTCCAATAGGTCCTTTCCATTTCCGTGCCCCATCCAGAATCTTCTACAAGACCGTCCGTGGTATGATTCCTCACAAGACTGCCCGTGGTGCCGCCGCCATGGAGAGACTTAAGGTTTTCGAGGGTGTCCCACCACCATACGACAAAGTTAAGCGCGTTGTCGTTCCTCAAGCTTTGAGAGTGTTGAGATTGAAGCCTGGACGCAAATACTGCACTGTTGGCAGATTGAGCCACGAGGTCGGATGGAAATACCAAGATGTTGTTGCGAGGTTAGTAAAGCTATTGGGATTCGATTAAAATCCAGATTTGATGGAATTGGTCACTAATCAATTATCATAGACTTGAGGAGAGAAGAAAGGTTAAGAGTGCCGCATACTACGAACGCAAGAAGGCAGTACGCAAGCAGCTCTCAGTAGCCCAGAAGTCCGCCAAGATCGATGATAAGACCAAGACTGAGTTGGCTGCTCTCGGCTATTAAAGTTCTGGACCTTATTTGATGTGATTTTGCGCTGCTGGGTGGAAGGATTGGGTTGTTTTAACGGTTTCTTCATTTCAACAATAACAACGTCAATGCTTTGTTCGACCTATTATTGGGAGATCTCAAGGCCTGGTATTCATTTACCATACACGATATTGGGAATTGCTACAACGGAAATTATTACGATGCAGCAAGGAACTCTGATATGCATTGCTTCGGCTGCATGCAGTTCATAACAAAATGAAAAGCCCAAGGCATGAATCAAGAATGAATACGTTGCGTTTGGTGTTGTGGAAGTGGAAACGGAATTGTGAAATAAAATTATGAAATCCATTAGAGACAGTTTATGAATGAGCATCGGTTTGGTACAAGATACTTTAATTCTTTGTGAATTTCAAGAAGCAGTTATGGAGAAGAGTATGATAGGTCTTTGAAGCAACAAGCTACAAGATCATCATGATGTAATTTATTGGATACCTTCACCAGCTTGACTGATTTACCCATAGCTAGAAGCAAAGGTTCCTACCTCAAAAAGAGATACCAATCAACTGCCTCGATTTGATTGATGTGCCGTTCAGTCCCTTTTATCTCCTATTTCCTATTTCCTATTTCCTATCTCCTACATTCATCCCATCCCATCCAATGATCTGCGATCACTCCCCATCCACCCCCTTTCCCCCCATAATCCATATCCCACAAAACCATATCTCACTAACCATGCACCACGACCCCCCCATTGAAGATATTCAACTTTTCGTGACTCGATCATCATGATCATGTACCTACTAGGTAGTTTTGATACCCGCTCGGGACCCCTGATTGTGCGATGCCGGGTGGGCGGGGCGGAATTAGTTCCTTTTTCTTTTGAGTTACCGAGGGTAGTTGGTGCGTGTGTGCCACTATGTGGTGCGTGTGTGTGGGGTAAGACGGGTAAGACAAAGCTTTTACTCCACTTTGTTGCGGGAGAGGGAGCGAAATGAAATGATAATAAACTACTCGAGTATAAGCTAAGCTAATAAAAGCTAAGGAAGGAACTTGGAAGGAAAGAAGGAGGGAAGGGGTTGTGTACTGATAAGTTAGTCTGATACTCGAGTAGGTAGGTGGGTGTGGTGTAGAATAATGGAATATGGAATATGGATGGAATGATGGGGTGGGTATAAAGGTTGGGTGAGGTACACGGAGGTTTGTTGTTTTGAGTGAGATTAGTTTTTATTTTTACTTCTATTTGTTTTCACTTGAGTATTGGATCTTTATACATACAGTATTGAAACTACTCTTAAATCTACTCGAGTAGTGAGCGGGATTTATTGTTATATGTACCTACGGATAACTGTAGCTTCGGGAAGGACAAGCTCATACGACAAACAGGCTCATACGAAACTTGCAAGGCGCCGCGACGGATTGTTACGTTGAGTTGTACAGAATATAAGATAGGTGATAACACTCACGCGGCGGAATTCGAAGAGCTGTATTCACATATCGAGGATTTTATTATACAGTCTGAGAGATTGAGAGATTGTAACGATTATTGAAGGATATATCACCGAAATTATCTAGAAGCCAGTCCATCGCATTCATTCGAATCAACCAAACCACACCAGACCAGACCGATCAACCAAAGCACATCACGAAGATGTCGGGTCCTACCTCTAGACTACAAAACCTGGTCAATCATTTACGACCCTCCTCAACAACTCCTACATCCTCAAAGTCTCCTGGGTCGCCGCCAGCACCAAAACATCACATACATACCCTCTCACCTACATTTTTTCTCCCTCGCGCAGCAGCCATTGAACCCGATGCTCCAGCTATCCATCATGTTACTGCGAACGGACAAACCATTACACGCTTCTATCAGGAATTTGCAGATCGTTCCCGCGGTTTAGCATATTATCTCAAGAAACACCAACTTTCTCGCATCGGGATACTATGCCCGAATACCCCAGCTTTCCTCGAGAGTATTTTTGGGGTGGCGGCTGCGGGGGCTATACATGTGGGGGTGAATTATCGGTTGAAGGAGGAGGATATTATTTATATTTTTGAGTTTGCGGGGGTGGATTGTATTGTTGTAGATAGGGAGTTTGTGGGGTTGTTGGATGGATATAGGGAGAGG
This sequence comes from Sclerotinia borealis F-4128, assembly GCA_000503235.1. Taxonomy (NCBI): domain Eukaryota; kingdom Fungi; phylum Ascomycota; class Leotiomycetes; order Helotiales; family Sclerotiniaceae; genus Sclerotinia; species Sclerotinia borealis. The sequence continues at coordinate 18,315 of KI628699.1, read as the reverse complement.
AATCGAGGGGTGAGGATTATTGTTGATGAGGATACGGATCAAAATGAGGGAGAGTTTGATCGGGCGGTTTTAGAGGGATTGAAATGTGATAGGGATAATGGAGGGAAGGGGTGGGAGGGATTACATGCGCAAGCTGATGATGAGGACGGTACGATTGCAATTCCGTTTACGAGTGGGACGACGGCGAAACCGAAGGGAGTGGTTTATACGCATCGAGGGGCGTATCTTGCGACTATGGGAAATGTGGTGGAATCGGGATTGAATTTCCATAAAGGTCGATGTGGATATCTTTGGACACTTCCCATGTTTCATGCAGTAGGCTGGACATTCCCTTGGGCCGTCACAGCTGTTAGGGGTACCCATTTCTGTCTACGCAAAATCGACTATCCTCTCATATGGAAACTATTAAAGACCCAACCCATCACGCATTTCAACGCCGCACCTACCGTCAACACCCTCCTTTGCGCCTCCAAAGAAGCAACCAAACTCGCCAATCCCATCCGCGTCACTGTCGCCGCATCACCACCTACAGCCCATCTTTTCGAAACCATGACCAATCTCAATCTCATCCCAGTTCACGTCTACGGCATGACCGAAACATACGGCCCCATCACCAAAGGCTACCACATGCCCATCTGGGAGAATCTTCCCTCGAAAGAAAAATACGCCCGTATGGCGCGCCAAGGCCACGGTTTCCTCACCTCCCTCAATATCCGCATCATCAAACCCGATCAACCCCCCAACGTCCTCATCGACGTCGCGCGCGACGGTAAAGAAATAGGCGAAATTATCTTCTTGGGAAATATCTGCGCGAAAGAGTATTATAATGATGAAGAGGCGACTGCAAAACTTTTCGCAGGTGGCGCGTTGCATAGTGGGGATTTGGCCGTCTGGCATGAGGATGGTAGTGCGCAGATTCTGGATCGCGCGAAGGATATTATCATTAGTGGGGGTGAAAATATTAGTAGTGTGGCGTTGGAGGCGATGTTGGTGCAGCATGGGAGGGTGTTGGAGGCGGGGGTCGTGGCGGTTAAGGATGAGATGTGGGGGGAGAGACCGGTGGCTTTTGTTACTGTTAGGGAGGGGGAGGGTGAAGGTGGAGAGCTGAAGGGTGAAGATGTAGTGAGGTGGGCGAAGGAGGAAAGTAGTATTAGTAGGTTTATGGTACCGAAAGAGGTGGTGGTGGTGAAGGAATTGCCAAAGACGAGTACGGGGAAGGTTCAGAAAAATGTTTTAAGGGAGTGGGCGAGGGGAAATTGGGGGGAGAAATAGGGGTGGGATGGGATGAGAGGGGAGAGAATGGGAGGGGATGAGAGGATTAGAGAAAGGTTAGAGTTGATTTCGGAGTTGGAATTGGAATGCTGGGATAGTGGGATAGTGGGATAAATACCGGTTGTATTATACTCGAGTATATTAGATAGATACACACATATATATTACCATTTGATATCCTGTAAATATAAATATAGAAATTAAACAATATAAAATCAAAACATCTCATTATACTCGGTATCGATATTGTATTTGTTACTCAGTATATTGACATAACACACAAATATACTCATATTTATATAATCGAGTATATGCACAAGATTCCAGGTACCGGTGTAGCTACTCCATCCAATAAAGTGAACCTGAACCTAAATATCAATATGAAGATTGAAGATGAATGTGGAATTCTTTTAAAAAAAACTCAGTGTGCCTCTTTGTGATGAGTGCCGATGCGGTGGTGGTGGTAGTGTTGGTGGTTTCTATATGGAAAGAATGAAATAAAGAAATGAAGAAATGAGGGAATGAAGAAAAGAAAAAATGGTTATATACAACTTACTAGTATTTGAAGCAATGAAGCTACTACTCGAGTATATATTTGTGTAGTCGAGTAGAGGAGAATAGAATTCTCTGATTGATGAAGCGGGTTTTGAAGGTCTTGGAGATATATATATATATATTTATATATTTCAAGGAAAGATGTGGAATGGGAAGGAAAGGAAAAATGAAGAGAGGGATACTTTATTATTATTCGAATTTAGGTAAGATAAGAACGAGTTTATACTGGAGTTTGTACGAGTAGAGTATAACATATCCTCTTTTCGGTGAGAGATTTGAGCAGCAATTAATCTATTTATCTTTAGATATATATAACAATATAGTACTCGAGTACAGTATTTGGATACGATATAAACATTGAAAATAATCTAAACAACAGTATTCGCATAGTACAAGTATATTGGATTTGTATAATAAGATGATTAATATTTCGGATGTCGACCACTAACTAGTACGACATACATCGAATAATAATGTCTAGATCCAGAAAATCGACTTTGTTAACTCCAGGTTGTGAAGACTACTCTACTCGGATAACATTATAAACTATATAATTGAACCTAATGATTTTCCAACAACTAATGAGTATAACTTCTTTACCCTTTTCGCCGTCTCCAAAAAATGATTCCTCCTATTAACATTAGATTACAGTATGTATAATACATCCTTCCGAGACTGCCTACCCTTTAATATCTCATATCAATTCGAACTTTTCTAGAAACCTTCAGGGTATACTCAGTACTCGAGCAGAATACCCCGCAAGAAGATATCGATTGAATCGATCGCTTTTATAATAAGACTAAAGTGTTTGGATACTAATCCAGACTGCAAGTTGTATATACATTATAGAAGGAAGGATTGAATATAAAACTAGCTATAACCATCCTAATCATCCTTAGAGATTGCGGTGGCAATACCGTATTATATATACTCGAGTATGTTGGATCAATATTAAATTTTATACTGAAGAAAAACATCTAAGAAGCGTTTACTCGAGTACGTAAAGTAGAGTAGTATTACCGCCATAAGTACTAGTACTAGTTGTATATAATTTGGGCGGTAAAAGACTTGGCAAAAGACTTGGCAAATGTGATACTTGTTGTATTCTAGATTTACACCAAACGCTGAGGATTATCTTCTGTGATCCTGCTTTATTGAAATGAGTAGAAATGTATGAAACGTGGTTGCGCCACTTGGACCCCAATACTCACCTCACCGGTTGGTGTGTCGGTGTTGTTGAGTACTAGTATGTATTTATAGATATTTTACGAGTATACCGGGTAATAAAACAGGTAATAAGGTTGCTAATTGATATATACTCGAGTAATAAATGATACTTTGGGATTCGAGAGTCGAGATTCGAGACTTGGTTTAAAGATCGAGATAACCTCGAGTAGATATAAAAATATATAATTGCTATATAAGCTTATATTCTTGACTAATATCATTATCCGAAACATATTACGTAATAATAATGCGCAGTATCATTTCTAATTGGTCCAATTATCTTCCCTTCTGGGGTATTTTTACATAGAGCGGGGATGGTTGAATATTATCTGTATTATGATTGGTGAATCAGATCAAATTAGCCAAGCTAAGCTTATTGTTCCACGTGCCCCTATCTCATCTTAATTTATCTTCATCTTCATCGCTTGATTCTGTATAAAGAAGAATTGATGAACTGGCAAGAGGCTGAAAGTATCAGAATCTCCACTATTTTAGATAAAATATCCATGGCTACAAAGGAGGAATCCCATCCCATCCCATCTATGGTCTGGGCAAGGCCCTAGTTCTTCTAATCCATGAGGGCTCACTCCTCCCACGTTATTAGAAAAACTTCAAATCTTTCACGTTATCCATCTGACATCTAACGTGGACTTTTTGTCATTGATGAATCTGTGATCCTCACTCAGTGTAAGAGTACCTTGGACTAAGACGTCGAAAATACGCAATCAGGAGGATGTATGCACGCAATCATATCTTGAAGCTTCTTTGCTTTTGGTTGAGCTTAGAATATGCTATTGCGGATGATCATGGAGTGGTGTTTCTTTATCCAACGGCAAACCTCTCGTTCAATTATCTTGATACCATTAATGTAACCTACACGTCTCCATTTTCAACACCGCAATTTTGGATCTTTTGCCAGAATATGACAGATGCTACATCTGCATTAATCATCGGTAAGATTCTAACATCATTTCCCATCATGATTAAATCAAACTACGAAAACATCACCAGAAAACTAATCAAAATCCTCTCTTTCTCACAACAGAAAGCCAAGTTTTAGTCACCGCCTACAATAGCACCGAAACCGTCAAGCTCAAATTCCTAGGTGGTTCACCGTGTTGGGTAGATTTAAAACCAAATAGTACGGGGGGTCTGGGGGCTAATAGTCCGCATTTTAACGTGGACCAAATTAAACTGGCGACGCCTACAACGTGGGGATTGGATACTACGACTACAGCAACATCGACATCGACTCCTACTGGGTCGTCGAATAATAACGATGCAACAACCACATCAAATCCCACCCCCTCATCAAACGCCAGCTCGAACGATAATCCCGAATCCACCTCCACAACCACCTCCTCGAACACAAAAACCCCCAAAAGTACCCTCTCCCCCGGAGCCAAAGTAGGAATAGGCATAGCAATCGGCCTAGCCGTCCTCTTCACACTAGCCGCAGCATACTTCTTCAACCGCAGAAGAAAACAGGCGAGAAATAATGAATACACGGTGTACGAACAAGGCCCGGATGAGAAAATCCCCGTGGATAATAATTCTTCGGCTTCTACGGCGGATTATTCACAAGTTGCGCCGATGGAAAATATCGCGTATGAAATGTATGCGCCGGAAAGACAGTATGAAATGTCGGGCATGAGACCGGTGGGGGAATTGAGTGGTGATGGGGAGGGTGGGAAGAGTAGGGGGATGGGGGGATTGGGGATGGATGGTACGGGTACGAGTACAGGTACGGGTGCGGTTCTTTCACCTATATCACCTGCATCGCCTGCTTCGCCTACTTTGGGTGAAGGTAAGGGTTCGAAGACCTAGGGAATGGGATATGTATAGGATAGAGAGAGAGAGAAGTGATGTAATATATATATAAAGTCTATGTATATTTAGCGAGTAGATATGAGTAAATAGATACCAGTAGATAATCCAAGTGAAACATTAATTTGAGATTAGATTAGATTTGAAATAAATATTGATATACGAGTTCGAGGCACTGACTAGACTCTAGGCGCTAGATTCAGGCACTAGACTAGTAGAGTTCCATACCGTCGTTATATATGGTTCCTGCCAGCTTTACGGTATAGATGTTGATCTATAGTGGCTTCTCTACTAGAGATTGGGAATTTGGAATTGAGATTGAGATTGAGATTGAGATTGAGATTGAGATTGAGATTGGGGTTAGATTGTAGTATATATACATTTAAGTATACAGTACATATTCCTAGCTAGTTGTATAACACTAACACTAATACCGATATTAATATTATAAACAGGAGTCTGAATCTAGAAGCTGAGAGAGGCAAGTGGAAAAAAGAAAAGGATTCTTGATATACTGTACTAGTACAAGTAGATTTCGGTTCAAGAACAACGATCATCTACTATAGTCGAGTGATTGATTGATTGATTGATTGATTGATAAATGTCATCTCTCTGTACGAGCTAGTTAATTAGTTAGTAGGTCAATGTAGCTATTCTACTCCTGATATGATATGATGTAGTATAGGTATTTTGGAAATGGAAATGGAAATGGAAATCATCCACCTAGTTAGTACGATCCATGTATTTGTACTTAATTTTCAATTTATTTTGTATTTAATTTGTTCTTTTGTTTATTTACTAGCTATAGTAGCTACTCGAATATAGCTCTGTATAAATGTAAATGGGTATCTTTACTCGTAAACATTCTTCACATTCTTCGCGTACCCACCTCCCCCCCTTTTACTTCTCTCCCCCTACCCCTCCCAAAACTTTCCCCTCACTTTCCCCTCGCATACATACATACACTCCAACATATTAAAATTAAACTTCCACCCATTTCAAATCACCCACCCACTCAAATCACCCACCCAAATCATAACATCCATAAAACCAAAAACCAAATTCATAACTTCATCATAATTCATCACTGACATGACATCCCATCCCATCCCCAACCCAAAAAATATCCCAAACTCGCAATTTCAAATCGCTAATCGCCAATAGCCAACCCGTGATCTTCATGAACGTAAGAGTAAAAAGTAAAAGGCAAAGAAAAAAAAAGGAATCTCTATACAAAACTGGGTTCGCACCCATACCTACCCATATATCTTTTTCTTTCTTTCTTTTGTCCATCATATCATGCATTTACCCCCTTCATCAACCCCTTCCCCTCTCCCATCACCTTTTTCCCTCACCTCCAGTATAGTACCAAACCACTATCAACCAACAGAGTAAAAAAAACCTCAAACACTATTAGTCCTCCTCCTAACCACAACCGGTTTCTGCGCATGAATAACCACCAATTGAAAACTCGCATTCCACTTCTCGCATTCATCTAGAATGTTAATATCTGTAAAGATACTCTTGACTTCCCTTTCTTTTTCTTTTCTCTCTTTTCCAAGTTTGTTCTTTTCTTTCTTGGATGCTGATGCTGATGCTGATGCGGATGCTGAGACCGATGCAGATGCGATTAAAGAAGATTCATAACAACGCATATACCACCACCTCCCCACCTTCGCAACCATGCGCGTAATACTCTCATCAGCCGATTCCGATTCATCATTAATCATTTCGGCCAAACTGCGCGAGTCTTTTTGTTTTTTCTTCGGCGGTTCTTTCTCTCCCTCTCTTTCTTTTGCCTTCCCCTTCCCCTTCCCCTTCCCCTTTTTCTTCTCCTTCTCCTTCCCATATTTAACCCGCCCCAACACCCCCACAACCGGAATACCAACACGACAAGTCTTCACATCTCCAAACCCTCTGGCCCCCAACCCCCGAAGAACCAAATCCCCTAAACTCCCCAACACGACCCCCTCATCCCGACACTTCAATTTCGTTTTTAAGGTGCGCACGGCGCGTCGAGTGCGAGGTCCCATGTTCAACATGTCTAAATCGAGAAGCGTGATTTCGATGTATCCACCAGGTTTGAGGACCCGACGCGATTCGGACAGAATGTGGTTGTAGCTTTGGCTTGTGAGGGAGGAGGGGAAGCGAAAGATTACTGTGGAGAAAGTAGAGGAGGGGAAGGGAAATTTCGCGAGGGAGGTTGTGGGGGAGAATGGGGTTTGCCGGTGGTTTGCCGGCGGGAGGGGGTAGGTTGGGTTTCGAGTGCTTGTGGGTGGAGGTGGGGCTGTGGGCGAGAGGTTGTAGAATGTACAAGCTGGATAAGTTTCAGCGGCGTAGAACGACCAGTCGTCTAGATTATTATTAGCTCCATTTCCTGCAAAGAAATTGTGGGGTTGAACATACCATTGCCAAGTCCATCAATAACTAAAATGGAATGACATTTCGTCCTGGGTCCATCCATCAAGTTACCTACTTCATCTCTAGCCGGACTAAACAGTACATTCCCAAATGTAAGCCATTTACTAACACTCAAACTTCCTACCCTCAGGTTCACCTGCGAAATTGGATAGTTGCTTTCTTCAGATTCGATTCTCATGAGACTAGCTCCTGAAATCCGGGATGAGTTACTGGAAGAACCGGATTTTCGTGATTCAACTGCGGAGATCCGTTGGAAATTAGATGAGTGGATGGAATTGTTACGCTCGCCGTATCCGTTGAACAGCTCAGAGAAAGATACTGGAGTGGCGGCCCTGGTGGGCGTTGGAATGGGGTTCGGTGTATCTTTGTCTTCAACTTTGATGGTAGTGTCCACATCAACGCTATAACAACTCGATGATATGGATGTAATGGCCGATCTTCGACGTGGAATTTCAGGTAATTCGCGGTTCGGAAAAGGAGAAGCTTGAAGGCTCGGCTTGAGAATGCGAGAGGAGGGACTCTGATACGTTTCATATTGGAATGGAACACCATAAGATGATGTTGTGGAAATAATTCGTGCTTGTTTTGGCGTACCATCAGCTTCGATCAAGTCATCGTATTCATTCCATACTTCATCTTCTGCCAACGCCGCGTCAGGCTCGGGAATGATTGCCGTGATATCGGCACAGTTGATTGTGCTGGAACTACTCGCCGTAGCTGTAGAGTTATTTCTGGGAGAGCTTCTGGGGGAAAAAGCAAGGAATTCTTGTTGGTAGGAGGAAGGACTGCTGAACTGTGCTGGATAAGTTTCAGGACTAGAAAACTTTGGTGGACTTGCTCCTAATGCAACCGAGTCAACATCAAATGAAGGTAAATTCAACGTAGGTTGTATAGTGCTCAACCGCGCAAATGGTCTTGAGAAAGATATCGGAGATGTAGCTTCAGGTCTTGCAGAAATGACCTTTGGGATTCGGCCAACTTGTTGGAGGCGACTTGGTCGAACAGGTGTGACTTCTCTGGGAATATGCGTTTCGATCTGTGTCTGAGGGACCTGTGGTGATGGAGGCATCATTGGTTCCGGCAAAGATAAAACAACAGTTGCTGGTATCATCTCGGGGAGTGAAGGTGCCATGGCTGTTTGAAGTTCTTCGATACGTCGGATGTTTTCCTTGTAATTACTAGACTGAAGTTCATTCAATTGTTCATCAGTTAAAACCACAACTTCCGAATCTCTAAGGATTTCTGCTAGATCCACACTATCGGTATCTTCTGGCTCATCAGAAAATTCGAACATAGCGTAGTGTGGTATCGGTTTAACAGGTTGTCTACCAATAGTGACAGGTACTGCATCATGTTTGATCTCGATTTCTACTTTTGGGGCTTGTCGATGAAAGAAATTCCACTTCCGGGGTGACCTTGTCCGCTTTTCTAGTTTCTTCGGCTTGATAATTGAAGCGTGAGTTTCGCGCTCGTTGACGTCCTTTAATTCTAGTTGTGATTCTCCAGACACCAAGCTAGGATCGTGGCTGCTCATAGAAGATGAAAGATCCTTCGTTGTGACATTGAGTGGCTTTGGGATCTTTAAGGCACTAGTCGGGTTATTGAGACGTTGGATCGATCTCCGGAATGCAAGGGATGGCTTATCTAGATGATCTTCATCCTGAATGTCGGAGGATCTTCTAAGTTTGGAAATGGCTATAGCGGACGTCCCATTGTTGCTTTCTTTTGGAATGGCTGACGGTTGTAGAACAGCTTCGGGTGTCTTTTGACTCATGCTGACCTGAGAGATATTCTTGGTCAGTGGAGGACGACTCGTATTGCTTTCTGTCCGACTAATTTCAGAACTAGAGTTCCAATTCTCTTTTATCGCACCACCACCAGCTATGATTACAGGGCTCATTCGATCTCTAAAGAATGGATCCGTGGCATCTAATTGTTCTCTAGAAATTGGAGCTCCGCTTAGGCTTCTTTCTCGAGGTTTCCCTGTGGTTACCACAGTAGTGCTACGTCCGCGTAATGCATATCTTGTATAACCTTCATGGCCAGTACCTGCAGCGGGCCCTTTCTTTTGAGGCTTCTCCACGGGAACACTTGTGACTTCAGGAGTAGTCTTTGTCCGTCGACTGAATAGTCCAAAGCGGTGCTTTCCACTGTCTACACTTGGACTTGGCGCTCGAGTTATACGGCCACGAGAAGGCGGCCTGAGATTTGGGATTAGTCCAAGGCCCGTTGGTGCTGGAGTCTGATCACGGTGTGGTGGTTGGAGTGGAGCTGGAGATGGATTCCGTGAGGTCTCTCGTGACGCTGTTGTCATTAAAGTCTGAAGAGGAGAGGGAGCTGCTCTCTGAGAAGAAATGCTATTGTTTTTGTTATGTGTATACTGCATGCCAGTAAAGTTGCTTTGAAGTACTGCAAAGTCTCCAATCTGAGATCTCAGATCCGGGGCACCATCTCTGCTAGGCCTTCTCGGGGGAAAGGGTCTATCATGTACCTCTATTGATGGAGCTGGCAACCTATGAGGCGATGCTTTTGGAGATATAGTGGGTCCTGTGCATGGTGGGTTTGGGTTTGCCCTGGCTGGTGACATTTCCTCCTGGGGCAGCTTCTTGTATTGATGGGAAGACTTACGAGGTGGTGGACTAGGTGGAAGGGGAGACAATGACTTCTTCTTCTTATGTGCCTTATCCCGAGCCAATCCATCGGCTTTGACTGTTGAATTGGATGATGATGAATTAACAGACTCTCGCAACGAGGGTAGTCCACGTGAATCGACAATCGCATCGTCAAACTCATTTGATGCATTACTCTCACGTCTTCGGGTAAGAGGTGGTCGATTCCTAGTGGGACTACTTCCTCTACGATTTGGAATGCTAGACTTGAAAGGCACGAGAATGCTAGGCGATACTGATGACATCGAGGTAGGAGTCGTATCTCTGCTATAGGCGCTTGGACCTGGAGATTCCGAAAATCTTGTCGAAGGACTTGCGCTATATCCACTTCCACTGTAACCACTATGTCTCTTGTGACTGGAACCCGAACTTACGAAACCTGCGGATATCGAAGGGGTAGGAGGGGATATATCAGGAGTCGTTAACTTGTAAGGAATATTGGACCTGAATCTGGCATTCAATTCTTCGCGATGTTGTTCTGGTTTTGTTCGATATCTATCCAACTCTGGTATTACCCGTGGAACCTCCTTGATGGAAGAAGTCGAAACCTTTTGAGCTCGCTGTGAGGTTTCAGCACGCGGAGGCACTGGTTCAATTGAAGTTTGAGTAACAAGTTTATGTCCCGATACCTGCCCCCAACTAGCAGGAGAGCTAGTTGCTGTCCTAGCTGTCGTAGGTCGACTAACCTCGGCATGTTGAGCTATCGAAGAGGCCTTTCTCCTCAAAACGTTTCGAGATAGTTTTCCTCTGACGGGCGGAATGGGAGGTGGACTAGAAACATCTCTATCAAAACGGCTTCTAAACTCCAATGGGAAGGCCATTGATCCTCTGGATCCGGTCTCAGACTTTGATCTCGGTACCGGAGAAGGTTGTCGTATGCTCGGTCGAGGCAGATATGTCTCCTGACTAATCTCCAGATTCGCCCTTCTTCGCTCTTTTCTTGATTGAATATACGCACTATCCCCTGTCAATTCCCTTGGCTTGGAGGCTTCTTGTGACTGGATATGGCGTGGAATCATTCTTTGCGATACAGTGACATGTGGTCTGGCTGGTAGACCGAATTGCATATTGTTGGAAGCCATGACGTCTTGCTTCAACTAACATTCTTCAGAATAATGTATGGGATCCACCTGTGGTTATAAACAGCAGCAAGGGTACATGCTTGGCATTTGATCTATATTATGTGATGACCAGGCTTATTCTCCTAAGGAAAAGTATTAAAAAAATCTCAAAACTAAAACTAGTGAGCAGTTTGGCAGAGGAGAGAAGATGTAAGACTCATACCTCTTTACAACCTTTTTGGATTAAACCGTGTGAAGGTCTTGGTCTAATTGAAGTATTTACTGCATAGGAATATTGATATCCTGAGATGGTGTGGTCGCAATGGCACAGGAAATTAGGTGGTGGCCAATATACTTGTATTCAAGCACGTGAAGGCAACAAAATGGTAATGAAAAACGTATGGATGGATCACCGCCAGGGTAGGGTATCTCAGGGTATCTCAACACAAAACAGAGCTGTAGGAAATGTATGCAACGAAAATTAAACTTGACGGGTATGTAGGAGTCGGAAGCAAAAAGAGAAAAGAGAAGAAAAATGCCGGCGATTTTCCTTAAGAATATTCGAGGATTCGTTGTGGTTGATAATAAGGGTCGCACTTAGCGGGAAGGATAAGGCCTAGAGTGTGGGGACTTGTCATCCTATAGCTTCCGTTGAATAATGGAGACGACACTTTAGTCGAAGATGATGAGCCACTGGCGATTGAGATTTTTGTCTGCAGCTTAACGGAGCTCGTTATTCATTTATTTTTGGTTGTACTATAAGTGCGGGACGTAACGTAAGTGTACTATTCCACCATTCGTTTTGGATGTATGCAAAGTATATGTATGGAGAACGTAGGCATAGATTGAAACCCAAGACCCAAGAACCGGGGGGGTCTGCGGTAGAGAGATACACATAGCTTAGTTAATAGGCTGTTCTGCGGTCATGCCCGGTACTTACTTTGTGGCGTTCTCATTACTGAGGCCGCCCATATGGTCGGCCATTGTATAAAGGATTAGGTCTCTTTCTCGATCAAAACCCAGGCACATATGACTGTGCCTCTGGAGTAGCCGATGAGACGAAGATCTTGATATGAAAATAGCTTAGTGACAAGTTGACTGAGGCCAGAGATATAAAAAGGAATTAAAGATTCGCTCGTCATTCCTCAATCGAGTCGTGAATCTTAGGAAGAATTCTCGGGTCCTGTGAGGTTATCTACATTATGGAAAGCAGGGCAAAAATGGAAATCCTCAAGCCCACAAAATCCACATGATGAGCTGCAGAGCCCTGTAAGATATCGTTATTTATGTTGAGTTGCGCCGAACGGTCAAGTACAGGATGTATTTGAAGCCTATGATATGCTTCTTGGGCCTCATAATAAACCCATTGGTGAACGATGAAGCTTGGTGAGGCATAATTGCTTTCGAATAAACCTAGCTAATTTTTCCCACCATTGCTATGAACGAGTCAATTTTGGGTTAATATCCGATTGAGGGGTTTCTTGTTAAACGCCAAGTCATCATTCGTCGGGTGCAACAAGGTCACACCGGCGAGAAAGCCAAAGTAACAAATTGAGAAAAAATTTGCTGGATTGTGTGATTCGTAAACTCAATTGGTTCATGATGATCGAAATTTCGTAGTTTGAGGCGCGCTTGTTTGTTGCACAAGTTGGTGATATTCGCCGTGTGCTGGCGGGTCTTGCGCTTCTGCAATCATATGTTGGTACCGGTACTTGATTAGTTGGTAACATTGTACTTGGTTACGTCCTCCCTCACTGTTGTCATTAAACAGTCTGTACCATAATGGGTTGTCATTATCAAGCGCCTTACACAGATGACTAGACGACATCAGCTTTCAGCGACTATCCCCGTAAACTAGCCTCTCACATTGTGCCCAGCTCAACACTAAAAATCCGGGGTTTAGATGAATGATACGGTATCTAAGCCTATAAGACCTAATATGAGGCCCTGAGCCTGGTAGCGGACTGGGTCGAATTAACCTTTATCCTTCAACCCGCTCTTGGGCTAATATCAAATGCTTCTTCTCGTAAGATGAGTGAGAAACATGTTTATCCGTATAGTTCTCCCCATCATCAATGCTGATCCTTTCAGGATCGTCTAGACATAAACAGTCGTGAATGCGATTTGACCGTTAGGCGATATGGGTAATATGGCTCGGCATACCCCTGAAATCCTTGATAGTCCCTAGCTAGATATCCCTAGCCCTCGACTGGCCACAAGGAAATTATTTCTATCCAACCATTGTGGAAGATCCCCTCATCAAGCCGCCCACGAAATTGCCCAAAGAGGAAAATAAGGTTTTTCTCTAATGAGTGAATCCATCAAATGTACCTATCATCAATCGGATATCTCATGAATTTTGACAAATGTGGAAAATGACTGAACGGGACTGTCCAGTGTCAACACAATTAGTTCAATAATGGCACGGGCGATGCAAGGATATCAAATCACGGCAAGACCTTCCCATGGATATGGATACCTACCAGTCACAAAATACGGAGCTATAAATCTGGGTCAACAATTTGGTCGTGATATTTGCGATGACTCCGGCACCTGCAGATTCAACTTGTTGGCAATTGAGGCTGAGGCTGAGGCATCGTGAAGTTTTTCTCACGTTCCATTTGGTGGCCTGAGAACGCCCTGAAGGTACCTACGTACCGATATTCAAAGATCTCTGTTCCTTGGACAAGCAAGCTGAGTTTTTGCAATAGCGGATGGCGACTGTGCGTTGGCGGCGCAAATCACTGGGGACTGTGGCGAAGTACATAATATACGATGACGGTGAACGCCACAGCTTGGAATAATAATACCAACAGCTTTACAGTTTGTCTGAAGTTTGAACAAACCCGTTGGAACTTTCTCAGTGCGTTGGCAGGCAAATTCTTTTTTTGATATCAACAACTGTGATGGAATTGATGGGACGCTCAAAGATAACCCGAAGAAACCCTTTTCTAGGAATGGGACCGAATTATTTTCAAGCCACGGGAGATGGAAACTAATTGAGCAGGGTTCTATAGCTTCTAATTGGATAACTGATGGTGGGCTGCTTCCCTTAACTTCGGGTCCTAATCAGTAACGTGACGACGCAGTGGGTGGTTGTAAACCATGTTTCCTTCATCTGATTCCTATTTTCTGGAACATCGATGTCGTACCGAAAGGAAAACCTACACGCATGTGAAGCCATTGGATGGTTGGAATGTTGATCCAAGATGACCCTTACTGGCGCCGGATTGTATGCCTTTTTGTGTTTCTTATGCCCCATCAGCACTCTATCTAGTAGTCCTATTACATCTGCGAACGGCATTTCGTAAGTCCCATTCGCGGTACTTGGTGACATCAAGGGGTATTGCAGATCCTTCGGGAAGCTCGAAGGATAACCGTTGGTCGTAGAATATTGAGTGGCAATTCCCTAGGCACTATCAAAACCTATTATATCTCTTACCCAAATCACAAGCAGTTATTGATTCCTTCTCATGCTCCCAAATATAAAGGAGTTGAAACATTGCATCCTCAAAATGAAGTTTGACCGAGACCTGGACCTTGCACCGAGATGTTGATAACCATTGAAATAGAAAAGAGACGTCTGCAAAAAGTCCTCGTGGAACTGGCACTGGATTATAATGCACGGGCAGAGTAGACGTATAATTGGAAAATCGAAGCGTACACAGGATCCAGAACAAGGAAGGAAACCAATTGTGGTATTCCGAAAATGCTTAAGGCCGCTGACATCCGTGGTAAGAAAAATCACTAGTATACAGTAACGCTAGCTAATCGTAATGCGATAGATAGCTGTGTGGCACCTTCGTATGTCTCCCTTTATTCGGTAGTCGCAAATCTCTTTGCTCTACGTTCCGCCTTTGCCTTCTCATCTGGGTTATCTGTAACACGTCCTCCTGTAGCCTTTTTTGGACCAGAATTCTGCGTTTGCTTTGGGGCAGGTTGTGATCTCCTATCCGGTGTTTGTCTTTTCGCATTTCTTCCTCCTTGTCTACCATCTTCGCGGGCTCTCTTTTGTCTTTTGTCCGGTAATGCGCTATCCAATCCCTCAACAATCTTGCTATTATCCAAACCAAACTTCTTCGCACGTTCTGTCAATTTTGCTGCCTCTTCGTCCTCCGCCATATTAAATCTCTTGGCTCTTGCAGCACGTTTCTCTGCCTCCTTCTGTGCATCAGACTTTTCGATTCCGGCGCTAAAGTCTTGTTTTGGTGCTTCTGGTACAGGTGCGACTTCTGTATCTGTAGGACCTGAAGCTGCTGCGGCACCATCTTCAGCTGTCGGAACACCCTCTCCTCCAGTCACTTCTAAATCTGTTGTCTTGGCAGGATCGATCGCGGGTTCTTGATTGGGGACTTTCGTAGGGTTTGAAACATCTTCTTTGCCTCCAGCTGCTGTCATGGCGGCGTCGGCAGTTATTGTAGCTTTCTTCTCGTCATCTTCGTCCCAATCGATTTCATCCTCTCCTGTGGCGGCTGCTAAGAATTCTCAGCTTTAAGTTTCTCAAATCGCGATTCCTAATTGGAACATACCTGTAGCTTCACCAGCTGGCTTCTGTTCAGATTCTTGTAATCTTCCAATGAGATCTGCTTTGTTTCCGGAGATTGGTAAGGACTTCTCCTGAAGAAGCTTCTTGAGTTCAGGAACCTTGAGTTGGGAGTAGTCCGCCATTTGCGCTATGTTATCGTGCTTTGGGATTTTAAATTGATAAAATGATGATAATCACAATGGTAAAACCGATTTTTTGATTGTATTGATAAATATTGAGGTCGAAGTCGAAATTGAAGTTGACGTTGGTTAATGGAAATTCCTTGGAGCGAGGGACGCGTTGAAATGTAAATGCGACCAAGTAATTCGCGGAAATGTGGCGGTGTGGCGGTGTGTTGGTTTTAGTGTATGATGTGGCTGAAATTGAGCTCTGATTTCGTTGACTACTTTTCTCCCATCTCTCTGTATCCTCCACTTGAAGTCATCATAACATTAAAAAGATCAGGACAATCTTTTGACTCAGCATTGAATTCAACCTGAGTAGTTTTGATCTCAAGCTGAGACTTATATCTATCTTGGAGACGCTTTACTGGTCTAGGACCTTTGAAATGCTGTCTTAGATCACAAAACTTCATTATGTCTTCGATGTGCCTCATTGTATTTAAAGGAATAGGTTAATATCTCCTTAGTTTGCTCTCTACAACTGTGCCAAGATGGTACTGTTGGTCTTCTCACCTGCTTTCCATTCATCAGTCAATTGATCGACTTTTACCCACCTGACACGCACATATGCTCGTCTATTTGGGTGCACATTACTTCACACACATTCATTGTTCGCCCAAGATTTGATGCAGGCGAGTTGCACACATGCTCTACAATATGTCATCGTCCGCCGTATTCCGGCTGTAGCCACGCAAGAGCTACTTGATAATAGGGAGATGGGGAGTATCCCTATGATTTGACGTTAGCTCAATCCCCGTGAGAGGAACGATATTGTGATGATCACTCACGGGAGTGTTCTGCGGACACCGCTTAATTGCCACAGTGTTCCCCAAACCCACTCACGTCTTTCTAGTAGGTCATGGCGAATATGGATGGTTGCTTAAACTGCCACGAACCAGATTCCTTCAACTTCACAATGAACAGCTATGTTCTGATAAGCAAACGTCAGTACATTCTTCCTCAAAGTTTGCCTAGGGAGAGGGGGGCATCATGACCATCACCTTATTTTTTCGCCGTCCTCTCATACGCAAAGCTGTGGCAATCTTCACTGTTGTTTTAAGATATCACGCACTTCGCTGGCTTGGGATCTGTATGATAGTTCTACCATTCAATTCGATGAAGGTATCACGTTCCCAATAAGAGATGTTCGTTTTCCACGATAAAGCCCCTATGAGTGAGTGGTTCGCCACCTAAGATATTCAATAAAATGTTAAATTTGGAGTATGATACATTCAGGGATGTCGAGTAATATGCTGGTACTTCATATCTTATACATTCTAGCGAAAATTAAGTCGTGAAGCTAGGATCTTGATCTTAGATTTGATTTTAGATTTGATTGTATTTCCTCCCCTTTGGTTCACTCTGGCCACTTTGGTTCCTGAAACTTCGTTCACTGAATATCTGCTACAGTCAAGCCATTGTCCAAGATATCCCACCAGTTGTTGAAGCTGCTGCAGCATCCCCCTCGGAGCTTGCAGACAGAATAAAATTCATGGATCATGGTTCCCTAGAGAAAGAGCCTATGAAGAATGCCAAGATATATTTCTCGGATAAATCTTCCACAACTGGCCCATCATTTATTATTCCAAAAGAAAGATTCACATATAATTGTCAATATACCGCCGGAGCTAAGATCATTACGTTCTGAAGTACGTCTTGAACGTAAGGAACATTGAAATCATTGGATATTACGATATTGGAATGGCAAAGCTTAAAGGAAAGAGAATTGGATCATTGGAAGCTTTTTGAAGAAGCAGATTCAAGGTTTACGTCCCAGGGCAAAAAACCTGCCGGGGCCAATTTTTAGATTTTAGGGGCGGTTTGGCGGGGGATTCGATGACCGAGTAGTTCATGTAAAATGACTTTCTGGGTAATCAGTCTGTCGCAAGTACGTCGGCGGCTACCGAGTGCTTTAGATAAGAATGATATTCAAGAAAATATTTTTGTATCTGTTTTGGTGCCGAATCTTGATCCGAAGGCCCCCATGATTTTAGAGATATCGTGGTGCAGATAACTTTCGTTGGTGGGATTTGGTGGTATTCGATTATAATCACTGTTGAGTTCTTTGACAAAATTTGAACAATTCGCATTCTGTGAACAATGCTAATGTCATGGATATCTCATTCTATGAGTGATACGCTCTCATGAATGTCTCTTATCCCATGAACAATTCCTTTCTCGTGAAGATTCCTGATCTCATGAACAATCCTCATCTCATTGAACACCCCATTCTCATAAACAATTCCCATCCCATGAACAGTTCACATTCTAGACAATTCTTCGTCCCAAGATATGTATTGCAGTACCGAGTATTGCAGAACAATGAACTTGTCCCATCACAAAGCGCAACTCGTTCCATTATTAGCATCCCCAGCTGTTGTTCGACCCCCAACAAACAAAGAAATTCCAAGACTCATCACGAAATGTTCATCCACCCAACTGATTCCCCAACCCAGAACAAATCCTCCCCCCCAAATATAAAAACCCCCTCCTATCCCCATCTCCAATCCCCTCCTCCCCACTCTCCAAAACGCCAACTCAAAAAAACTCACACAACTAGACAACACCTAGAAAAA